>SRPP01000110.1:0-62406 GCA_018360055.1 Claviceps monticola
GTCTCTTTGGAGCTGCCAGCTCGGCGATGTTTGTCAGTTCATATACGATCCAGTCCGCGTAGGAATCTATGTCTTGTGCAGAAACGATTGGGATGTCGGTGGTCTATGTATTATATTGAGAAATGAGCCATGCTGGGTGCTGGGAGCCGCATCACGTGACGGCCGTACCAGCCGAACGTGCACATGTTTTCACTTTCCCACTTCTAGGGTAACCTAGCTCTTTCGTCAAAATAAACATTCCGTTTTGCCCCCCTATTTGCTCAACAGGTTATGACCCCGGGTTCTGCAACTTCCGCTACCAATGGCAAATGTATTTGGCTCCGGAACTTCAGCTTTTCCCCTCCGACAATTCGATTCACTTTCTGGCCTGATACGTACTTGGCATCACTGTGTCTTTACGATTTTGATTGGTAATAAGCGCGCGATCACTCAGTGTACATGACAGTTGCAGAAAGAATGGGCGCAGACAGCTTGTACCCTCCCGTGATATCCTGTGATGACAGCTTCCTACTCGTCGAAACACGTCGTGAGGCCGTTGGCAAAACTCAATTCGAATATCTCTGGTTCAAAAAGATGCCCCAATGACTAGACATGGGGCACGAACGCTACACAGCGAAGTCACTGAGCTCGAGAGCATAGTGGCCAAGCAGTGGTAGACCGGTTAGCAGCATGGCTCAGAGAGCAGAGTAGAACATTACTCAACAAAATGCAGGTGAGGCACCTAAAGGTAGTGAAAAGGTTGGATCGAAGGTCTGGTCGGCGTCTGCTCTGTGACATCTCTTTTGATGTCTTCAGAATCCCGACTCACAACCTGTCGTCCTCATTAGGCAGGCTACTGTACGGAGTACGCAAGCGTAATGAAGTACATATGTATGTACGTAGGTACCTAACTATGTACCGTGCATGTAGCCTGTATTTCTAGTGCCCGGAACCTGTTGTAGCCGGGTGCCCGGATGAGCCTGTGGGCTGTTGGCCAATGAGAGTCGTGGCATTAGAGAGTAAACGGCCGGCGGCGGCATGATGAACTTTAGACGTGAAACTTGTGAGCCGTTCAATGCCAATCAGCCAATGGGACCGGTCAAATGCGTAGAGAGTGGAGCCTTTAGCTGACGACGAGGCTGCTGGGAACTGGCCTTCTGGGGCGAAAAGCCAGTTCCCCGTCTTTCCCTTGCCGACACAACCTCGAGGCCTCCTCCTTCTCGAAGACTCGAATCTCGAAACTCGAAACTCCATCTTGAAAATCTCGAGAGTCGCTTTGCAAGGTCTTGCGAGTCGAATCAGACGCGCCCAACGTTGGCTTCCCAGCGTACTTCAGCCGCTGCAGTGTCCCACATTCGTCAGGTCGGGATTCTCCGCATTCATTTTGGAAACCCCCTGTTGGGTCATTGTCAGTCGCAAATTCATTGAGAAGCCCCTGAGACACACGTCGACCTGTCTCCTACAATCGGCTACAGCTTACCACGCCTTGGACAATTAAACTCCAAGCAACGATGGATTCGCTTCTTCGCCAGTCCAAGGCGATGTGTCCCTTTTTGAAGACCGCCTCGCCTGCCAGTCTCCGTGCTCTGTCTACGTCGGCCCGGCCAAAGCCGTCGCACTGCGGAGGTACCATGTCCAATCTTCAGGTCCTCGCTCATCGCTGCCCCGTCATGGGCCAGGCAATGGCGGTTCAGTCGGCCAGAGCCGGTGTTGCTGCAACAGGATTCCGTGCCTTTACCAGCCACACCAAGGCCAGCAAGGCTCGCATTCATACCAGCCGTCTTTCGCAGGCCAGGACTGTTGACGCGCCTATCATCGAAGGTCATGAGAATGGTGCGTATTTAGATGCGGAAATGTTCTCCAAATGCGCCAAGTTCACTTGCTGATCATAATGTTGTACATAGTGCGCCACGCCCTCGGGCACAATGCATCCATCGGCAAGTTCGACTACGAGGGCTTTTACACTGCCGAGCTGGACAAGAAACACCATGACAAGTCTTACCGTTACTTCAACAACATCAATCGTCTTGCTAAGGAATTCCCTCGCGCCCACATGGCAAACAAGGACGAACGGGTCACGGTTTGGTGTGCCAATGACTACCTTGGCATGGGCCGAAATAAGCGAGTTCTCAACAAAATGAAGCAGACACTGGACGAGTACGGCGCCGGCGCCGGTGGAACCCGAAATATTTCTGGACACAATAGACACGCCATCGAACTCGAAGGCACTCTGGCTAGGTTGCATGCCAAAGAGGCTGCTCTTGTGTTCAGCTCTTGCTATGTGGCCAATGATGCAACGCTCGCGACACTTGGTAGCAAGATGCCAGATTGTGTCATCTTGTCTGACAGCTTGAACCACGCATCTATGATTCAGGGTATTCGCCATTCAGGCACCAAGAAGATTGTGTTTAAGCATAATGATGTGGCGGATCTCGAGGCCAAGCTTGCGTCGTTGCCCCTTCATGTTCCCAAAATCATCGCTTTCGAGTCTGTATACAGTATGTGTGGCTCTCTTGGCCCCATTGAAGAGATCTGTGACTTGGCCGACAAGTACGGTGCCATTACCTTTTTGGATGAAGTCCATGCCGTCGGCATGTATGGGCCACAGGGCGCTGGCGTGGCCGAGCATCTTGACTGGGAGGCTCATCAAAAGGGCTTACCTCGAGGCACCATCATGGATCGCATTGATATCATCACAGGCACGCTTGGCAAAGCCTATGGATGTGTTGGGGGCTACATTGCCGGCAGCGGAAAATTGGTGGATATGATCCGATCTCTGGCGCCCGGTTTCATCTTTACCACGTCGCTTCCGCCAGCTACCATGGCAGGCGCCAAGGCATCTATCGAATACCAGATGGAGTACGACGGCGATCGTAAGCTGCAGCAATTGCACACGCGCGCTGTCAAGGAGGAACTTAACAACAGGGACATTCCAGTCATTCCTAACCCTTCGCACATTATCCCGATACTAGTTGGGAATGCTGAGCTGGCCAAGGCGGCGTCCGACATGCTTCTTCAAGACTACCACATCTACGTGCAGTCGATCAACTACCCGACCGTCCCCGTTGGCCAGGAGAGACTCCGCATAACGCCTACGCCCGGGCACACCAAGGAATACCGTGATGAGCTCGTGGAAGCCGTTGACCAGATCTGGGATCGTCTCGGCATCAAACGCACGTCGCAATGGGCTGCTGAGGGCGGATTCATTGGCGTGGGAGAGCAAGGCAAGGTAGAAGAGCCCCTGTGGACAGATCGTCAGCTCGGCATTGAGCAGGCAGCCAAGGAGATGAAGGCGAATGGACGTGGAAACAGCAGCATTACGGAAGCTTTGCTCGAACGCCATGCCATGGACAATGCAGGAGCCTATGGCCAAGTCGCCGCGCAGTGAAGCCGTGTTGCTTGCTGTCGCTGCATTGATGAGGTGTGAACGGAAGACTAGAGTGCTGTCATGTTGATACAAAGATGGAGGATTCAGGATCATTTGTAGATAAAGTTTGGTCCTGTCTTCGACGTGGGAGCTGTAAAAGGTCATGGGTTGGATTCACCATGAGCCTCAACTACTGGCCCCACTTGCAAATACATCTCACCTTTTCGTGTCACTCTTGTTTACGTCCAATGTTCAAAAAGAAGCTAGGGATTGCGATGTATGAGGGCTCTACAATGAGTCCTGACGTTGCCTCGTATAGTAATGGGCCTGTGGCATGAGCAGACCAAGTAGGCACCCAACCTCGTCGTAGCTATCTTGTAGTCAGTTATGGCTTCCTCCCTGGGTTCAACATCTATGATTGCATGCCGGTGGAATCCATGATTTTTACGAGGTGAAGCGACGTTGGCATGTTTCTGCTAGACAGCGATGGTCGATAACTTGATGCTATACGATCAACGACTTGCCTCTTTTGGACTCTTTTGAACTTCAAGGCCCGTCTGGATGCAACGTGACGCAATATTCATCGGCAAAGGCTTGCAATACGATCGTATAATACCACATACTGCACAGAGAAATCAGACCACACGGGGTCTAGCACCTCGTTAAAGTCTGAATTATCCACCAGAAGATTGGCCAGAGTATGGGGAAGTCGTGGGACACAGTAGGTAATAGGGATGTAGGTACATAAATACATAGATAGTCCGCGCCAAGATTGACAGTGCTGTTCACGTTATTACTTCGTAAATACCTGATGCTAGCCCTGCAAGATTTTGAGGACCAGCGTCATCTAGCGCCACCAAATTGCCATCGATGATGATGCACATTGCCGGTGCCGGGTACCATGCCGGCTGCCGTACTCGGTTGCCGGCGCGGCACATGTAAAGCCACATAATTAGCCATGTTTCCCCAATTCAGATAGATCTCCGGACGTAATGGCAGTTGGCGGGGGTTAGGGAGGTCAGGGGCCCAAGGGGGGCAAGCAATTGCACGCGAATTGAACATCTTGAGGAGTTTCTCCCGGAGATAGACGCGTGGAAGTTGGAGCCGATTTACAGCACAGGGGGGGAGCCGAGACCATGTGACGTGGCACTTTAAGTGGCGGGGTGGAAACCATGAACTACTGCGGAAATGCACGTTGATTGGCTCACAACCACGACCAGTGTTTCAAACGCCTGCTCCGATGTGGAACGGAGCAACGGCGCAACTTTGTAGTCCGCGCCGCTGCTAAGTTGACACTGGAGGTCTGGACAGCCACCGCAACTCAACCCGCAACGGAACCCGCAACGCAACCCGCAAAGCAACCAGGTTTATGGCGCTATTGACTTGTCACTGGGACGGCGCTTGGATCGTACGCTCGAAAAACAAGCTTGAAGCATGTCATGGGTCTGCAACGTCAACTGAAGGCGCAATCATGGTGAGACCCCTTGAAGCTGGCCATCGCCGACCATTGCGGAGGGGCCGAGTCGAGATTCCATTTTGCTCTGCTTCTAATGTCCCTAACCGATTGAACCGAATTGATTGTTTCTTTTGTCTACGTCGACTGGGTTGAATGGCCAACCATATGATGTGCTGGTGACCACCCAGACTTACAAGCAACGACTTCTTCAGCTCATACGAACACTGCGAATATCTACTGCGAGACACCTCCTCCAGCAAAAGTCCAGTCCAGTCCTGGCACATGCTCAGATCATCGGCTACAGAAAAGATACCCATCCCCCGCTCCGACCTTGACACCGACTTCAACCCGAAGACGAACCTCCCAAGTCCAATATGCAACCAATATCACAGAAAGGGCCCAAAGCTTGTACGACCTGCGCCAAGGCCAAGGCCCGGTGTATACCGAGGGCAGACGGGGGCGAGAAATGCGAAAGGTAAAAAGAAATTCTCTTGTCCCGAGACGCAACCTTAGCTGTTGCTGTTGAATCCCATAAAAGAAGACATTGTGTTTTGCTTTTCTGACTCTCGTTGCCCCGCAAAATAGATGTCACCGACTTAGAAAAGATTGCTTTTCTCGTCTCCCGGCCCCTCCCCGCGTGAAGAAGCGACCCAAGAGATCCAGAGTAGCCGAGCTCGAAAAGAGACTCGATGAACTATCCTCACAATTCGAAGGCGCTCAGCCAAGCAACACCTCCGTCAGCAATGCCACCTCCTGTTCCCCCGCCTCCTCACGACTCTCTATATCCAAACCATCCGAAAGATCCGAAAGATCAGATATGTACTCCTTTGAGCACCTCTTCCCGTCGCCCAGTCCCACCACAGGCGGCTCTGACGGGCACCAAGAATCGGCATGGAGTCACGAAATCATGAAGGTCTTGGAATCGCCTTGGCCGTTGGCCTCTGAGGGGGAGATGCTCCTCATGGTATACCGAGACCTGTTTGCGCATCTTTTTCCGTTTGTCTTTATCCCGCGGGACATGTCCTCGGTGGATCTGCGCGCCCAGCGACCGTTTATGTGGAAGGCGGTCATGCTGAGCGCTTCGGTCTTTGACGCGACCCGGCAGAGTAAACTTGGGGAGGAGCTCTTGGCAGATATTGGCAAGGCGTCGATTGTGGATGGGACGAGGAGTCTGGATATGCTGCAGGCGGTGGAACTGCTTATTGGGTGGTGGTACTTTGCGTTGAAGAGCCCACAGGTGACGAATTTGTTGTTCCTTGCGAGATCAATGTGTGTGAATTTGAGTGCCATGTCGTATGGGTCGCAGGGAGAGGATCCTATGTATGGGCCGCTGGATCATCTGAGAGCGTACGCTGGGACGTATTATCTCAACACGATGTAAGTGCTGCTCTTGTTCCTTTTTTCTTTTTCTTTTTCTTTTTTTTTTTTTTTTTTTTTTTTTTTTTTTTTTTTTTTTTAAACAAGTTCCATCGATTCGGTTTGCTTGTTCTCTGGTGGGAAGAAAAGCCTATGTACATGGAAGAGAAATGTGAGAGCATCTGAACTAACAGCGGCTTGTAGCGTCTTCACCACCAACAAAAAACCAGACGTCTTTATGAGCACAACCCAACTCGACTACTGCTCCAAAGTCATCCAAGCCACCATGGAGTACCCTTCGGACGAATACCTCATCCAGCTCATCAAGATCCAACAACTCTCGCAGACCATCTCCACCACAATGGTATGCAATGGCATGGCACCAGCCATGTCTCTTCCTCTCGTCATGGTCATCCAGACCTTCCAAGACGAGTTGGATACCTTTCGAGCGTCGCTGCCACCTCATCTAGCCCATAGTCGTACGTTCTCCCATATACTGGGCCACCCATCTCCATTGCTAATATCATGGCGGTCCAGCAACGTTGCTATGCCACATTGCCGTCGCCGAAACCCTCCTCAAAGACCTCGCCATCTCGGACCAACGATGTCACCCCGAAAATATGCCAGTATCAGACCGCCTTCAACTCCTCTGGTCATGCATCAGATCCCTCAACGAATTCTTCGAAATCCGCTTCGCGAAACCCGAAGTCGAGGGACCCCAGTTCTTAATCATCATGGCCTCCGACATGGCTTACACGCTCATCACGGGGATCAAGCTCCTCACGCTGCAACTCCCCGGGTGGGATCTCCACAGCATTATCCAGGAACTCGACATGGTGACCATCTTCGACCGGCAAATCAACCATGTGAACGACGTCATTAATCAGCGCAGGAGTGGGCTCCTGTCTCCGGATCGATGCGCGACTGAGGATCCCCTGGAGCGGCTGGTAAGGCTAACGAGGACGGCGCAGGGGCTTGTTAGTATGCATCTTGAGGGGGGGTCGGCGCTCGCTATGGGGGATGGGATGGGGGATGTGCTGGGGGGTGCTGAGAGCGATATGGCGTGGAGGGTTGTTATTGGGGTTGCGCCGTGGACGGTTGACGAGAGTCATTGTCTTATGGATTTGGCTGTGTAAGTGGCCGTGCTGCGTGTTGGCGCCACGGACTCGTCATACTGTGAACGACACTTATATCCAACATGCCTTTTTCCGCGAGTCGGCTGTCGGAAATCATGCAATTGACTTGCAAGTCTACAGTCGTGGCGAGTCTACGAAGGAGGCAGACATGGGAGAGGGATGCACGACAGTTCATCAGGCGTGTTACCTGATCTTGGTAACTTCCTTTTGGCTTGTCCCGGACTGTCCCTCACCTAACTTTTTTCTTTTTTTCTTTTTCCATTTTCTTCGTCAGCGAAGCGGAGGCAGAATTGTAGTTTGGTGCATTTGGAGTACATTGATATCCCCTGATTTTTCAGCATCCATCTCAGATCTCTGTCACGGCGCCAACATACGCCTATCCCGAGTAGTACAGTGGTCATTTATACCTATACAGGACCTATTGTGTTTATTCTTAATACATACAATCACTCACGTGCCTCTTCTAACATTCATGTCCATCAGAAAACCTTGTCCCATATAATTAGCTATCCAAGCTTGCTTCGTAAAAGCATTACTCCTGCTCAACCTCTACAACAGAAACCCTAGCCATATCCAACCACCCAAGATCTCCCCGTCCAGTCTCGCACCGAATCCCGTACAACTCATCCAAAAACGCAGGAACAAACGAACCCGGACCTCGGACGTCCTCTCTCCGCGCAGCCCTCTCAGCCGCCACCCCAAACATGACTGTCCCCGCCACGGCAGCCACCAGCGTATCAGCCTCATAGGCCGCAGCCATGGCACTCACCGTCGTACCAAGCGTACAGCCCGTCCCCGTGACAGTACCGAGCAATTCATCCCCGTTGTCAACGCGGAGAGTGCGTCTTCCATCGCTAATGAGATCCGTGGGGCCCGTCAGCAGCACGACGCAATGTCTCTGGCGGGCGAGCGACTGCACCAGGGTCGCGCGCTGGGCAACGCTTAGGGATAGTCCGGAGGAATCCACGCCGCGCTGGGTGACAGTGGCGCCGTAGACGGTCTGTATCTCGGCTTGATTGCCCTTGATGATGGCGAAGGAGCCAGAAGAGAGGAGAGTTTGGGTGGCGGAGCGACGGACGGATGTGGCGCCGGCGCTGGGAATTATGATGAGGTTAGCCGACCGGGTTTGCACTGCTACGAAGTATCGTAGATATATAGAAATGTGCAAAGCTACAAAAAAAAAGAACGATAAAAGAAGGTCAGGAGGAAAGGGGGGAAATGCTCGTACCCTACTGGGTCGAAAACGACGGGCCTCTTGGCCGCATTGTACGCCTTGAGGGCCTGGATGTAGTTCTTGATACCGTCAGGTGTGACCGTCCCCATGTTGAGGACAAGAGCACCACCGCCCAGGTTGGCCAGGTCGGCGGCTTCTTCGGCGTAGTTGGCCATGATGGGGCTGGCGCCTATCGAGAGGGCCACGTTGGCGGCAACGTTCTGGACGACCTGCAAAGGGGGAGGGGGAGGGGGAGGGGGGAGACATACATCTCTGTCAGCCGGTATTATACGTAGAATGAAGAAGCAGTCCGACTTATATCAGGGAGTTGGGGAGAGCTATTCAGTCAAAATGAGCTCCAAGGCACTCCTCACCAAGTTGGTCATATTATGCGACAAGGGCGTCTTCCTGCCCACCGCGGCCACGGCATCCGCAGTCTTTGCGCAGATTACTTTTCCTACTAAATCTCTCGATACCGCGGCCGGATCCTCCGCGGCCATGACGGCGCTCACGACTGCGATGCCATCCAGGCTCTTGTGCGGGGAGGCGCTCTGTGAGAGAACCATGCTCGCGTTTGTGGCATTGACGCCGCCGATGCAGACGGTTGGGGTGGACGAATAGCCTGCTTCGTGGAGGGCATTGAGCATGGTGCGTACGCCTGAGGGGCCGATGATGGATTTGGTGTCTTTTTTCCTATTTGACGGTGTTCCATGGCAGGTGGCGCACGAATAACGGATTAGAGAATGTATACCAAATAAGGCAAACACGAGTGGGCAAAGGAGGTGTTTCCTTTAAAACAACAGATGCTTGGTGGCTGGGGGGAGGGGGAGGGGGGAGTCTGGATGAGATGTACGTTGCGGTGGCATATACGGTGCCCAGACCAAGATAGTCTGCTCCGGCAGCGCAGGCCGAGAGGGCTTCGGCCTCAGAATTGGCCGTCACGCCAATGATCTTGGCCGGTCCGAGAAGTTGTCTTGCCTGCTGGAACTCTATATTTCACGTTAGAATTATGAACCAGTGGGTGTTGAAATTCACGTTAATGCACGCCAAATACAAGTTCTGGATTTCCAATTCTTCCTCGTCTTTCTCCTTTCAGGGGGAAAGAGTCGAGAAGGCAAAATATAGAGTAGTGGAAGACGAAGAATTCAAATCACAGCGGGCATCGTCACGTCCACGCACCCATATCGTCCTGCCCAATATGCACGCCTTCACAGCCAACCTCGACCGCCACATCGACCCGATCATTGATCAGCAGCGGCACGCCATACTTTTGCGTCACGCGGTGCAGCTCCCGCGCCATGGCGACCACATCGTCCTTGCGACCCTTCTTGTCGCGGTACTGTACCATGGTGACGCCGCCGCGGAGAGCCGCCTCGACGACGGTGGGGAGGTGCTTGTCGGCGAGGATCTCGGGCGTCGAGTCCGTGACGAGGTAGACGGAGTAATCGGGCTGTGACGCCATTGTGTATCACGTTTTTATGTGTGTTCCTTTCTCTGGCGTATTGTAGTTATTTGGTAGGGAAATGTCACTGAGCTGAGATGGAAGTGTAAGGTCATTTTTTTCCTTCGTAGCTAGCTTCATCTTGAGAAGTCGGGATGAGTGAGTGGGGACGAGAGTGAGCGGATTTGGGGGAGACTCGGGGGAGCTATCATGGGACTTGTGCTTCTACGAGTCGGTGCGATGGCATGACAGTGCAATTGATGAAGTTTTTAATATTGCCCTTTGCCTGCCCTTTGCCTGCCCTTTGCCTGCCCGGTCATGTTCAAGGCCGTCAAGGTCGAATGGTCTCACTGGCCATGTGGCTGGCTGACTTGTCTGATGGAGTGAGTATGTACATACACACAGTATGTACACACATAGAAAGCCTATGGCTTGAACTGTCTTCTCGGAGAATGGTAACTACTTCCTGATATCAGTTCTTGTCCAAAGTCACCTGCTTCTTCTCAGTAAGAAGAACGCCTCCAACATGGCAACGCATTCAATTATTCTGTACGACCCTTACACTTTATCTGCTCAGTCGCTATGCCATCGACCGATGACGGAAATGCAGATGTGCAGCACTTTTTTTCTGCAGCCGCCCCACCGCAACAAGTGACAGTGGCATTTGAGTCGGCAGTGGGCACGATAAAAGTACCTCATATAACTAATTGTAATTTGCACCTTATCTGGTCCCGACTTCACATATCGTAACACTATTCTCACACAGACTCACACAGACTCACACAGACTCACACAGACTCACACAGACTCACACAGACTCACACAGACTCACACAGACTCACACAGACTCAATCGACTTACAACTACAACACACCGGGGACAAACAGCAACCCAGGCGCCCAAAGCTCTGCCTTTCGCGACAAATCCCAGTCCACCATCATGACGCGGTTCCGACCGTGCATCGACCTCCATGCCGGGGAAGTGAAGCAGATCGTCGGCGGCACCCTCGACAGCTCTTCATCCGCCTTACGGACCAACCACGTGTCGCAGCATCCGGCCTCATACTTCGCACAACTGTACAGAGACAATTCCCTTGAGGGCTCTCATGTCATCATGTTGGGCCCTGGCAACACCAGGCCCGCAAAGGAAGCGCTTTCAGCGTGGCCGGGCCACCTACAAGTCGGGGGTGGCATCAACGACAAGAACGCAAAGGAGTGGCTGGACGCGGGAGCATCCAAAGTGAGTGGCTTATTTTCCTTGGGGTGGATTTGTTTTTTTGCCTTGTTTTCTTCCCCATTCCGTCTTCTTGTTTTGTTTTGTTTTGTCTATTTATTTTTAGAGGGGCGGGTTTTGTTTCAGAAGCCAAAACCAAGTCGTTTCAGCACAACTTGGCTGACCGGGTCGATTATCCTCTGCTGACAAGGGGGGGGGGGGGGTACTGTGGAAAGGTCATCATCACATCATATCTGTTCCCAGAGGGGCGCTTTAGCCAGTCAAGGCTAGATGCCATCCTGGAAGCTCTGGGCGGTGACAAGAGCAAACTGGTTATTGATCTGAGCTGCCGTCGCCGCGGTGACGATTCGTGGTTCGTCGCCATGGATAAGTGGCAGACGTTGACGGACATGCAAGTCAACCGAGGTAAGACGGCCCGAACGATTCGCTGAAGCGCTTGAGCGTGCTGTGGCACAGGAACTGTCTAGATTTCTTTACATCTTTGCATGTACTCTTGTTGACATTCTCTGCAGAGTCGATCCAAGGGCTTGAGCCATACTGCTCCGAGTTTCTCATTCACGCTGCGGACAATGAGGGTCTACAACGGGGCATTGATGAGAAGCTGGTGGAGCGATTGGCCGAATGGTGCTCTATTCCCGTCACCTATGCTGGGGGTGGGAGGCATTTGGGGGATCTAGATCTTGTGAAGAAGCTCAGTGACGGGAAGGTCGATCTCACGATTGGCAGTGCCCTGGATTGTTTTGGGGGAAACGGTGTCAGATTCGATGACTGTGTGGCGTGGAATCAACGGCAAGGGTCGGCAGGCTCTCCAACAGACAAATAATAAAGTATGTAGACATATAACGACAAGCATTCACAAATAATGTAGACGTATTACCGAGTACACATTCGCTTCGAGACAGTGTCACCCCGTTCGCTGAGGGACTTGTTCCCGAGCCGGGGCAGAACCTCCTAAAGTGCAACGCCGGGTGGCGGCATGGTCTGAGATTGATGAAGAGGCTGAGAGATGAAGAGGTGAAGAGATAACAGACGAAGAGATTTGCTGTACAAAGCATGCCGTGCTACGCCGCTCCTCAGACAGCCGACAGCCGTGACGATTCGGGCGTTACACCAGATACGAGAGCGATTCGACAGGGTTTGATACCATAGGAGCCTTCACATGGGTACGGACGCAGCGGCTCGCCTTGCAAGCGGGAATCTAAACGCGCGCAGCTGAATCTGACATGCAGCTGTTCGGACACAGCTTTAGGTATCTGCAGAGTGCAGACTGCAGAGTATACAGGTCGGCCGAGATATGCCGAAATATGCACGAAGACGGCGCGGTACTTGTAGGTAGCCGACGAGTCAAAAATCACAATTGAGCGGGCGGATGTGGGGATCAGTTGGGCCATTGTTGTGTTCCATACGGAGTACATACATACATACATACATACATACTCCGTAGTTACCTTTCCAACTTCCTGGCGTGTTTTTGCTGCCATGGCGACTCAAAACGGCTCAGGACAGTGCTGACATGTCGTGGTAGATGGCACAAAGTCTAAATGCTTGGGATGGCTGCCAGCTGAGGCTATCGAACCGTCTAGTCTGTTGTGTCTGTGGCTTGTATCTATGATAGGTACTTGTGCTGCACCTGTTGTCTTGTCCTTGATTTCTCAATTGGGAAGCCTGCGAGCGGCCGGTGATGAACTGTGTTGAGGCCCGCGATACAGCGCGATACAGGTGTCTCCCCAGCCTGCCAGGGGTCGGCGCAAGGGGCGCAACCCCTCCATCAACGGCCGCCGCGCCCTCTGATTGGCCATACTATCCTGCAGCCACAGCCTTAGCGCATCACGATTGCGCGCAGGGAGGCAGGAGCCGCTGCGATACAGAGAGCTGTCGCCGTTGCCCTGACAACTCCGCCTCGAGTTTCAGGCCACTGTTTATCGTGACGGAACCAATCAGATCCGTGGCGATGACTTGTGATGAGCATTCCTTAAACGCTGTCACCCGCGGAATAGCGTCTCGTCGCCCTTTTTTCAACACAAATGACTTCATACCACCCACAGGCGTCGCGACTCTCTTTGTTCATCATCGTGGTGAAGATTTGGCCCAGATCTCACGGCTTGCCTTGCATAGTCCTTCGTTTCAACGCTCAGCCAAGCCAAGCCTGCGCGTGTCCAAGTCCTTCACCTCTGGTTCGCGCTCGTTGGCCGCCAGGTCAGAGGGATTTTTGGTAACACCCACATCACATTCCGGACTGCCAGACCATACCGTCTTGATCACCACTACGATTCATAGCATTCCGGCGCTGTTTGCTTATCACCCCCAAAAAAGCCCGAACGAGCTACTGCTCTGGCAGTGATCACCATGGCCCCCGAGCCGGTATGATCATCTCCCTTTCCGTTTCCTTCCCTCCGAGACACAAGCTTACGCGCGGATCCTAGGTACATCCTCTTCGCATCTCCAAGAACACACCAACCCCTTCTCCAACAAAGAAGATGACGACCAGCAGTATTCCTCGTCCATTGAGCGAGATTTCCCCCGGCGAAAAGAGACGAAACTCATCGACTTGGCAGACCTATTCTCCCAAGGTAGGCCCCAATCATTCCTCTCCTTTGCTTCATAACCTTTGATGTGCTACTTCTCCATGTGATCATGTTTGTATGGATGTCATGACCGACACCGACGACATGGATTACATTTGCACCCCTTGACACCTCCTAGCCACAAGTAGGCTGACATTGTTGATGCAGAGAGCTGCGCAGCCCAGCAACGACTCGTCTCCATTCCAGTCTTCCCCTCAGGACTCTTCCACTTCGCCTCGTCTCTTCTGGCAAAATCGCAACTCGGAGAACGTACTCCGTGGGTGTCCCTCTAGTTCGCCATCGCCAAATCGCCGTTCCTCTATTGAGCGTCTTCAGAAGGCATCCCGTGTCAAGAATAGCAACATTCTAGCACTGGAGCAGAAGCAAGAATATGATCCTACTCGAATGCCGCACATCGAAAGACCCCTCTCGAAGATTCAAGGAAGCGGTCTGACCTCATCAACCAACTCGAGCGGCTTTCACTCTTTAGATTTTGATCCTTTTAGCCCCGACAACCAGTCAAGTCTCTCGATGATGAGCCCGACCAAGGTTTCACCTCCATTGCCTGCTGATGTTGCGCAAAAGCTGCCAAGAACGCCAAGGAAAGACCAGGCATCCCCGACAAAATCGTCGCTGTCACCAACAAAGTTCAACAAGAGCACTTTTGATCCAACTGACGGGACTTGGTCTGCCCGCTCATCACTTTGTGAGGAAGATTTCTCGGACTCTCGCTTCTTGCTTCGTCACCCCAAGAGCGTCACTTTTGATGCTGCACCGCCTCAGGTCAACGAGTATGAGATGGCCACACCCGATCTATCATCTATTGCAACCAATTCACGAGAAGGCAGTTACGAGTCTGTCGAAGACGACGACGATGACTGCGATGAAAACGGCGATCTCTACGATCCCGCAAGTGTTGATGTAGATGAGAGCTTCGACGAATCATTGGAAGACACTGACAAGACTCCTGTGGTGGGACCTGATGACTGGCCTGGCGAGAATCCCATGGTGCATCGAGGAATGTCAACTGACAAGTACGAGGGCAGTCCGCTGCCAGAGAATGGTCCCACGATGGCCACGGATGGACGCACGACTCCTACACACAGCCGCTCCGACTCGTCCAACTCGAATGGAGATCATAGGCCGTTGCCTCCTCTTCCCGGTGCCGAAGACGCTAGAAATAGACGCGGATCGACAGGCTCGGTCCACGCTTCTCCTGGTCTGTCACTGACAGCGGAAAGGATGTCGGGTGGCTCCCGCAGAAGCTTGCCGCCCCCACCACCAGCGTCGGCATCCAAGTCTGATATTCAAAACATTGGTAGTCACAGCATGACGCTCGAGGAGCGATTGAAACTCATGATGCTCTCCGATGACACGGACGCCAAGGCGGCCGCGGGTCAACAGCGAGAACGTAGACTACGGCGAGGAAATGGTCGTGAGCGGGGAGGAACGCCGCATTCGGAGGCAGAATCAGAGACGGCCGTCCCCGATATCCTCGAGGCTGACGAGACGCTTGGAGATATTTCAGGCCTGGACTTTGAGATGCCACCCGAGATCTCTCGGGATTCCATCATGCGCCGAGTCAATGGAGACTGTACCGTTGAAGACACGTCCGCATGGCACTTCTCGTCTTCGGATCCCAGCCACCAGCGCGACTACTCGCAACCTCACCCTCAGGAATCTCCCGTGGTAGGTCTGGATCCAGATGTGCCCATTCCTTCCACAGAAGACCCTGAGGACGACGAGGAGGACTATGATGACGAAGGCAGCGTCATTATCACGCGAAATCATAATGATGATGAAGAAGACGACGACGATGATGATGATGATGAGGACGACGAAAATGATGTTTTAGACTACTACGAAGATGACGTTACTTTGGGCGGCGACGAGGACGAGGTGGAGGTGCTAGACCACGAATCCCATGACCAACAAGAGGAGCATCTGCAACATGAGCAGATTGACACGGCGCAGAATCCCGTGGAAGATGGTTTGGAAACGAAAGCGTCTCCTCCGGTAAATCATCTTAAACTGGATGTTTCCATGAGCGGCCTTGGAATGGAGGGAATGGAGGGAATGGAGGGAATGGAGGGAATAGAGGAGGGAGACGAGGCGAATGATGACACTTCTTCTCCACCTCCACCTCCACCACCTGCCAAGGATGAAGTAACCAAGGACATGACTGAAGAGAGCTCCGAGCCCACCGAACGACCTGTCACGCCTACCCACCGTTTGTCCAAGCCTGAATACGACGGGAGTGGCTGGGGTGAACCTGATGAAGAAGGTGGCATGGAAGAGCCCAGCACACCGGACTCGGTCATTCACCACCCAGTGCCTGAAGAGGAGGAAGGGCGAGAATCCCCTCCCGCCATCCCCGAGAGAGTTGCCACAGTCAAGGCTCCTGGAGCCAAGCTCAAAACTCGTTTGTCCAGTATCCCCTCGGACGTGGCGGCGATGCGTGAGGCTCGTCGACAAGTCAGCCAGAATGTCCCCAGTATACCGCCTATTCCTGATAAACACCGCAACCGAATGTCTAAGGATGTTGATACCGAGGAGGCCGCAGGCCACAACGACTTTGTTTTACGCCACCCAAGCTTCATGAACCGCAGTCTTACCTTGGACCTTGACATGGGTCTGAGCCTGGATCAAGACTTTGAGCGAGTCATTGAGGCACAGAAGCGCGGTTATCTGATGCGACAAAACACCAAGGTCATTGCGGCCAGTGATATGGATGGTGATCATCAGTATTCGCGAACGAAATCAGCTCAGAGCTCGCCCATCAAGCGCAACCGGCCAGAGTCGTATGTCGTCGAACCTTGGAATGCCGTGTCTCGCTCAAGAAGCAGTCGTAGGCGTCCGACTACCACTGACAGTGCGATCCCGCCTGTGCCCGGACACGAAAGCAACGCTATTCCTGCAGTCAGTCGCGCGGCAGAGGAGGATGCGCAATCTGAGGTGGCCTCCAGCACCGCCGATAGTGCTGAGCGGGGCCGTCTCTTTGTCAAGGTCATGGGAGTGAAGGATTTGGATCTTCCGTTGCCCAAGAATGAGCGCACTTGGTTCAGTCTCACGCTGGATAACGGTGTTCATTGTGTGACGACGGCGTGGCTCGAGTTGGCCAGAAATGCACCCATTGGCCAGGAATTTGAGCTTCTTGTGCCGCAGGATGTGGAATTTCAGTTAACGCTCAATGTCAAGCTGGAAAAGCCAGCCGCTGTGGCTGCGCAACCAGTGCAGAAGCCCACCAAGACTAAGACGTCCACCTTTAGCCGCGTCTTTGCTTCGCCCAAGAAGCGAAGAGAGATGGAACAGCGACAAAAAGATGAGGAGCGTCAGCAAAGCGAGGCTCTTGCCCGACAACGAAGCAGGGCCCCGTCAGCCTATGAGCTCTTGTCTCACCTGACAGCTGATGATGGCAGCTTTGGCCGGTCCTATGTCTGTTTGAAGGAGCATGAGCACCGATGCTTCGGTCGACCTTATATGGCTGAAATTGCGTGCTTCAATGAATGGGCCTGGGAAGAGGCAAACTTTGCATCAAGCGTCAAGAGTAAGCGCGGAACCGCCGCTGCGGGGGTTGTCCGTCGCGCTCCCTACAAGATTGGCAAGCTCGAGGTCCAACTACTCTTCGTCCCTCGACCCAAACACTCAACCGACGACGATATGCCCAAGAGCATGAATTCCTGTATTCGAGAAATGCAGGCTGCCGAGGAGAGACTGTCCCGCAACTTTGAGGGACATTTGAGTCAGCAGGGTGGTGACTGTCCTGTAAGTAACCGGCATGGTCTAAAAAGTAAAATGCGAAAAAGACGAGAAGCTAACGCGGTTTGTTTCTATAGTACTGGCGCAGACGATACTTCAAGCTCGTAGGCGCAAAGCTAACCGCCTACCACGAGGTAACACGACAGCCCCGAGCGACCATCAACCTCGCCAACGCCAAGCGCCTCATTGACGACCGAAGAGCTCTGACCGAAAAAGAAACCACTGGCCGAGGCGGCAGACGTCGACGATCGGCCTTTGCAGAAGATGAAGAGGGATACATGTTTGTGGAGGAGGGCTTCCGAATCCGCTTCAACAATGGGGAGATGATTGATTTCTATGCAGATACGGCAGAAGATAAGAAGGCCTGGATGAGAATCTTGTCGGAAGTGGTGGACCGGGGGAGCTCTGTGGATGAGAGTAATGGCGTGAGGTGTAGGGCCAAGTGGTGTGATGTGGTATTTAAGAGGGAGGAGCAGATGAGGAGGAAGATGGAGGGGCGGAGGGTGCATTCGAGGACGAAGAGCAGCTTCACTTGAGGTTGCTGTTATAGCTCATCGCATTGCACCGTCCTTCTCTTCCTTCTTGTGTCATATCTTTCTGGATGGTCTTTGCTGGATATATGTACTGTTGTACACCTTTGGCTGGATCTTCGGGCCTGTTGAACACCTTTGGCTCGATCTTTTGTACCCTTGTTGTATATCTTCTTGGGCGTACGCTTGAGGCGTCCAGTCTGGATGGGCAGCCGTGGATGGCGTGCCACAACGCGGACGCGAACTCGGTGATGCTGTCACGATGCAGGAGTACGACAAGTTTCAGGAAGGGGGCCTGAGCTGAGTGTCTGGACGTTCATGGTAATGAACGGCTTTGTGTGTTGGAGGTTTCGTGGAGTGAGCCGGGCCTGCCCAGTGCCCGCGCACTGGCTTGTTTCATGATTTTTTTTTTTGGTTTCCTTTCCTCCCTTTGCAAGATCTTCTTTACACTGTTTGGTGTTTACTTGTTTTTGCGCTTCACAGGATGGAGTGGGCGGGAAGGGGGGGGGGGGTTTCTTCTATAATCTTGTATGTATGGGGGTGCCCGGTGTGCTTTTTCTCCAATGTTGGGTGAACGTGAACGGATAGGGCGTTGGCTGGTGTGGATTTTCTGTCTGTTATGGTTTGCTATTTAGTTTTTTTTTTGAGATGTTTTTGCTGTGTATTTAGCTTTTTGATATGCTTTTGTTACGATTTTGTTGTCTTGGAGTGTTGTCCACGTGGGATGGGGGGGCGGGGGGGGCTTGAAGTCATGTAATTATGTATGTATGGGGCGATTGAAGTAATGAAATGGTTTTGCATGCTCGCTTTATGAATGGACTTGATGAATACGGAGTACTAGATTATACTGAAAAGTAAGACACCAACTAGATTGGCTGCTGATATACAGAGTACCACGGCGCTGGTGTTTATTCACGTACGGGCAGGTATTGATGTATTGATACGACTCCGGTTATGATATGCAGGCTTCTGATCTGCAGAAAGACCCTGGAACAGCTGCATACATATATTGCCTTTCTACAGGAGCTTATGTAGTGTCATCTACTGCCGCTCACTGGGATAAAGTGGCAGTCGGTGAAGAGCACTCTGAATTGGATGATTTCGCGGCCAAGTTGCATCCTCATCTGCCGCCGTCTGCATTGCAATCTGCGTTGCCATCTGCGTTGCCATCTCGCATCTGCGTTACAGCCGGCGCGTGATTGCCTGCCCCAGGGTAACTATCCAGGCCTCAGGGCTCAGGCCAGGCGGGGCAGGCGGGCCCCATTTGAAGCTCGAGTGGCCTCGAGTGGCCTCGAGTGGCCTCGAGTAGACCCTCTTATTATCGACTGACGACGCGCCGCAGCGACTCCACCCAACCCACCATCACAGCTTACCTCTGCGTCAGGTTACATCGAGCTGGTACGTTGCCAAGTTGACCTGTTCAGTGTTGACCTTCTCTGACCGACCCCTCCTAACCTTCGAAACCCCCGACGAGAGTAACGCGCCAAACAAGCCCATTGAGCTCTCTTGTCCTCTGGCTCTTTCTCCAGTGGCCCTCTCTTATTGATTTTCTATTGCCACGCGGGCTAAATTCCCCTGCCGAGTTCGAGAGCTTGTACGCTGCGCTGCCGCATTGACACGGGAGGTGCTTTCATCATGGCGGGTCGATTTGTTCGGGCGTCCAAATATCGTATGCTCTTCACCTGTTGTGCTCTTATGCTCTTTTACCCCTATGCTCTTGAATTCTTGGACTTATCGTGCTCTCGCGTTTCTGTGTTCCGGTCAATGGGGCACCCTCGCAGTCACGGAGGCTATGTCTTCATGGGTAGGTAGGTGACCTTTGGCTGACGCGTTGTTGATCCAATAGGGCACGTCTTCGGAAAGTCGACGAGAAAGGAGTTTTGCTACGACAACTTGCATATTAGTCGCAATGCGTGGGATACGAATCTCGTCAAGGTGCGAAGACCCGACGTCCCTTGTCCCCATTCGCGAGAATGCCGTCCTCTGTTTAGGGGGTTTCTGGCAACGATGGGCCGCCCTGGGCCTATGATGCACGAAACGTATACAACACGAAACAACTAGAAAACTCTTTGGCTTTCTGGGGAAACATATCATGACGGACTACTAATCGGCGGCGCGCAGGTCAATCCCGAATATCTGTCCGTCAATTGGGACGCTTCCGGTGGCGGCGCCTTTGCCGTCATCCCCCTGAACGAAAAAGGCAAGCTGCCGGATCAGATTCCCCTATTCCGAGGACATACAGCTACGGTGCTCGACACGGACTGGTATGTATGCTCCCGGCACGGAGCAAGATAGAACTCGACTAACGTGACGTTTGTCGCCTTGCGCTCCCCTCGCGCATAGGAACCCGTTCAACGACCGTGTGATTGCGTCGGCTTCGGAAGACGGCAAGGTCTTTCTCTGGGAAGTTCCCGAGGGCTTCACGCTGCATACCGATGCTGAGGAGATTACCGATGTATCACCCGTGAGCAAGCTCGCCGGGCACTCAAGGTACGAATTCCCCCTTTGGGCGGCGCAGCCCATTCTACACTTGACCTTCTTCGACTGCGTGCGAAAAGAGGATTCAATCGCTAATTGGATGGAATGTAATAGAAAAGTTGGACAGGTTCTGTTCAACCCATCGGCTCAAAACATCCTCGCGTCCGCTTCGGGCGACTTCACCGTCAAGATCTGGGACATCAGCACCGGCCAAAACCCACTGGCTCTGAAGCACACGGACATTGTGCAGAGTCTATCATGGAATGCGAGCGGTACAATGCTTGTCACAACCTCCCGCGACAAGAAGATCCGGGTGTGGGATGTCCGGCAGGAACGGGCTGTGCACGACGCGCCTGGCCACAGCGGCGCCAAGAACAGCAGGGCTGTCTGGATGGGAGAGCATAACCGGTTTGCCACGACGGGTTTCTCGAAGATGAGCGAGCGTCAGATTGCGTTGTGGGAGCCCGGGCAGACGGAGCCGATTGGGGGGTTCACCATGTTGGATTCCATATCTGGGGTCTGCATGCCATTCTGGGGTGAGTTGAACGCCAAACAGTGAAAGGAAGAATGGAGCGCACAAAGATATCAAAGGTGGAAGAGTGGTTTGAAAGAGAATGGGAACAAGAAAATAAATGCCAGATGGAACGACACGTCGTCCTTTGCATTTGACAAACGAAAAACACTGACTAACGAATGACCTTAGATGACGGATCAAACTGTTTGTACCTCGCTGGAAAAGGGTAAGTCCCTCTAGTAGCCTAACGGAGCCATGTAGAATGGAATTACTCACCATGTTTAGTGATGGCAACATACGCTATTACGAATATGAGAACGACAAGTTTGAGTTTCTCAGCGAGTACAAGTCGCCCGATCCGCAGCGAGGCATTGCCTTTTTGCCCCGACGCGGCATCAATGTACGTGCACACAAGTGACTGCAGGGCATAATAAGGTCAAGTGGGCTAATTTTGGGCACAGGTACACGAGAATGAGGTCATGCGCGCGTACAAAACCGTCAACGACTCGTACATTGAGCCCATCTCCTTTACAGTCCCCCGTCGAGCCGAGAGCTTCCAGGCGGACATCTTCCCTCCCGCTCCGGGAACCAATCCCGCGGTGGGAGCGCAGGAATGGCTCAACGGCAAGACTGGTATCCCGGCCAAGATTGACTTGGAAAGCATCTACGAGGGCGGTGCCCTCAAGGAGATTGCGTCCGACTACAAACCTGCGGCCCAGTCTGCCCCAGCTCCGACCTCTGCTCCCTCTCCAACGTCCACTCCCGCCACACCCGCTCCGATCATCGTCCAAAAGCCGAAGCAGCCAGTGCAAGAGGAAGCCAAACCAGCAGCACCGGTCGCTCGCGGCCCTCCACCCTCCATGAACGACCAGAAGAGCTCCATCGCCGCCATGGCCAACAAGTATCAAGACAACGAGGAGGCCGACGAGGAGGAGGATGTGGATGACGCATCAAGCTTCGAGGAGGTATCCCGGCCAGCCCCTCGGGCGACAGCTCGGTTTATTCCCGCTCATGTGCCTGCACCCGCGCCTGCTGCAGTGCCCATCAGACGAGCATCTCCCCCCGCCGCAGCTCCCGCCTCCAGGACGTCCAGTGTATCATCCCCCTCCTTCGGAGTCGAAGCCTCGCTGAACGACATCAAGCAGATCCTCGAGCAGCAGGCCAGGATTATGGCGTCGCAGAACGTCAAAATCGATAAGCTTGTCGGCGAGGTGGAGTCGCTCAAGAAGAGGGCTCATACGTCTGGATCGCAGGACCAGAGTGAGCGTATTAGACTGTTGGAGTTGGAGCTTGAAGAGGCGCGATCGTAGGAGCTGACTATAGTGGAGGATGTACAATCTGATTTTGTCATGTTGCTTGCAATGCCGCGCTGCCGTGCTGCTTTGCTAGGGTAGGGACAAGTGTTTTATCATTTTATGTAGGCGGACGGGCTATTTATGGGGGGGGAGGGGGGGGGACTCATCGCTCTTTGTTTGCAGTCTTGGAAAGTTGGCTTTATGGAGGTGGGATTGGGGAGGAGGAGCTGGGAAGATATCGGTGGTTGAAAGCCAAGTTGGGTTGCTACATTGGGTTGTATGATGGGTTGAAAGATGGGTTAAAATGAAAGATGGGTTGAAAGATGAGTTCGAATTGAGTGAAAAGATTAGGGCAAGGTATTGAGGGAGGGAGGGAGGGAGGCAGGTGCGCAGTCGCGATCTTGTAGCGTAATGTATCAGATACTGCATCAGAGCGAGATGTTAGCATAGATGGCATTGTCTGGTGCTTTAGGTGTCGTGTTCACATGCAGAGCTGTGTGTGGTGTGCGGTCGCTGCCGTCCAAGCTCATCTATCTATCTCATGCCTAGTCTTCGAAGGATAGATTGCAATGTTGCTGTGGCTCTACAGAGCAGTGATCGATTGGATTTGAGGATTCAAGACAAGATTTCAAACAGTACGCACTTTCGTGGCTACAGCCTACCTAGGTTAGGTTAGGTACTGGTATCTTAACATCTCCGCCACGCCGCCTCGGGCGTCAATTTCAAGGCTCAACACAAGACTGATTACTCAAGAGGAGACATGTTCAAAGTCTGGCAGCAGATTGATGAGCGCGACGCCATTCTCAATTCAATGGGCTCAGCCTTGAATCATGACCCAGGAAGACTTCGCCCAGGGCGAGTCCAGGCTATCGTACAGGTCTGAGGATGGCGAGGGTGGGAGCTTCAAAATCTTATGAAGGAACCACGCACAAAGCACACACGATCACACAAACACGTGGGACGTCTCTCGGGATGCCCCATACATGGATGCGAGGATGGCTATTCCGTAGAGGGTACATACTCCCCGATGTACGGAGTATGTACTCGAAGAATGATTGTACACACATACATACATACATACATACATGGCGCGTGGTGCGTCTCCGTAGAATGTTGGATCGAGGATTCAAGAGGCCCATGCAGGTATGTACATACATACTCCCGCAGCTATGTACTGGCGGGCGATTCAGTTTCATCCCCCCCCCCCTACCTTACAGCCCGCCAGTACGGAGTACATGTAGTGCAAATCAACTGACGACCAGCAGAGACAGGTCGTAACCGTCAGTTTAACTTGTCCGTCGTGGCTCGTTGGAGATGTTTTGCATGACTTGGACCGGGCACCACAGTGGGTGGAGTCGTCACCGACTCACCGTCGAGAGAAGGATGGAACGCGGTTTCATTCAGCCCAAGCTACCCTGTGTTTGATTTTCTCATTCCCGCAAATTTCCTGCACAGGTCTGATTCAAGGACAGACAGGCAGAAACAGACCCTGGAGAGGCTTTGAAGTATGTGCATATGGACATATGGAGTACGGAGTACGGAGTACATAGACATTCTTCATCCAAATCAATTGACTCAAGTATTTTGGCAGGGCCCAGGGGAGGGGGGGAATAGACTCTGGAAAGGCCTCTGCCGGCAGTACACTCTTCAGAGAATGTACATGTGTAGATACCGAGTGTATTCTTGTCCAGGTCAAGGTAAAGCTGGCGGGAGCACGTAGCTCTATTCGTCACCGTGTGTGAATCCGCCCATTAACATTAGACTACATATGTACCGCATATGTACCACATAACATATAACATATACCAGGGAGCTGCGTTCTAGAAGCAAACTTTAAATTCGAAAGGAATTCCGAGAAGGAATACTGGGCCGCGGAAACAAAGGCAAGGTTCAGAAAAGCACGGCCTTGATTTCCTCTTAGAGGTTGTTTGCTACCTGGTATGTATGTACATATATGGATCCTGCCATGCCATGGCAAGAAGCGAAGACTCAAGCAAGAGAGACGCGATGAGAGCGAGCACTTCAGTCGAGTGAGAAGGAGAGTCATGAGCAAATTGAGAGGAACGAATTTGATACTCACCTCTAGATCTCTCTCCTTCACGCAAGAAATGCAACACACAGAAGGGGGAGAGAAAGGGGTACTTAGTACTTACTGTGCGAGGAAGAAGAGGCAAGGGAAATAACGACGGCTAGACACGTGGACTCGAAGGGTGACAGACAGACAGACAGACAGACAGACAGCTTCATCGTATGTACGGAGTACTGTGGCGTGGGCTTCTCATCCGCTTCGCCGTTCTAGAATCCGTCGTGCAGCACGACGAGGAATCATCTGCATCTGCACGTCTGCACGGCGTAGGCGGCGAATGGTCGCGGATCCGGGTACATGGGCCATAGGAGGTATGTATGTATGTATGTATGTATGTATGTATGTATGTGTGTATGTGTACTCCGTTTATTGCTCGCGATCATGTCACCAAGACTTCTTGCAAGTTGCAGTTGGGCCGGATTGCGCGTTCGAGGCCGCGCGTTTGGGTCAAGAAACCCTAGTTACATATGTACTCCGTACGGCGTACTTGTACACAAGTTACAACGGGAGGATCTTATCTTGGAAGCGCTCATGGCCCATGGGGGAGGGAGAGGGAGAGGGAGAGGGAGAGGGAGTTCAACTGAAGAAGGGACATGAGTTTGACAGCCCAGTTCTTCCAGGGAGCAGGTTACAGATACATACATATTCTAATTCTGACTTTGATACTGATCTATCCCTGTCCCTGTCCTTGTCCCTGTCCCTGACCTCAGTCACCAGTCACCAGTCACCACTGACCAGCGATCTTTTCTCCCAGCTCAGCTCAGCTCAGCTCAGCTCACTTCAATCTCATGTAAACTCCGTACGCACCCTGCACTAACGGCCCAGCACGCAAGAACATCTATTCGAAAAGAAGAGGACATGTAAGTAGAAAAACAATATCGAGAATCCGTGGAAGTCATCACAAAAATGCCACCACTAGTAACTACACTACATACCATGAAAGCCCATACTGTAAATGGCAACGCGACTCAAAAAGGTCGGCTCGCTCACGCCAAAACGCCAAAATCAACATCACCATCCCCCCCCCCCCCCCGGGGCGAACAATCGGGCAGGCCCACCAGCCAACCCACGGGTTCCCCGATTCACATTGTCCCCCTCTCCCCCCCTCCCACAGCACACGGATGAGTATATACTGTACCTAGGTATATGCGGAGTACCTACTGTAGGTAACCGAGTCAGATCTCGTCTTCCATGCCGGGGGGCGTTTATTGGGCGCAAGCAGGAGAACCCCACGGATTGCCGCGCTAATATTCCATAGGTAGGTAGGTGACATGCCTCCCTACAGCCAAGAGTGCCTATGTAGATTGGCAGCGATTGGGAATTGGGAGGAGGCGTTCTTGGAAACATGACAAAAAAAAAAGAAAAAAAAAGAAAAAAAAAAAAAAAAAAAAAAAAAAAAAAAAAAAAAAGAACAAGACACAGAGAAGATTCCCTGGAGGATTGAACATGTACCCACTGAATCACGCTTCATCTCCGATCCCCTCGTCCCCAGCGCACGATATGTAGGTATGTATGTAGGTTTCTTTCCACATACAATACATACATAGTTACTCCGTAACCAACAAGTTGGGCCAGCACAGGGCACCCATGACGATACCCCCCGCCCACTGGGCCACATCATGCATCGAGGCCGCCGATAAGGTACATTGGCGCCTGTTTTTCTTTGTTTTCTTCTTCTTGTCAACTTGACAAATATTCAGCACATGATGCTGTCCCATTTGAACTCTGTTGAGAGAAACTGTCATCTTTCGCTTGTTAACTTATAATGGCTGTGCTGAATTTACAACTTGACTTATAGTCTAGGCTATAGCAACCGTCTCAGCCATGTAGGTACCCAGGGCACACCCATGGGCCATGGCGCTCCCTCATCCCGCCCACATCGATGCATCGCATCAATACTCCATACTCTGTTGGTCAACTTTAATTTTCTGTCAATTTTTCTATGTATGCGCTTTTGCTTGTTTCTCACATGCCCTTGCGGATAGATCTTTGACGTACAGGAACCGTCTCAGAACTTCCAGCCTCCAGGACCCCTGCCCACAATAACAATACATAAGTCATCCAGGACTTTGTCTGCGACCTTTGACCTTTTGTGAACAATTTCAAACCAGTCTGTTTTTTTTTTTTTGTTTTTTTTTTGTTTTTTTTTTCTCTACTTGTCTTTTTGAGAGGAAGTTACTGTTTCTTTGCTTTGTTTCCAATGAATGACTCTGCCGAGTCAGTGCCAACCCAATTCGACTTATAGGAACCCCGTCTCAGCGCATCCGGGGTACCCATCTCCGCCCACATCATTCACCCAAGAAAGGCCAACCCACTACAATGTCTACTTGCCAGCTTTCCTTATTTTCGTAATGAGTTTGAAAATTCTGCATGTTTTTTGTCTGAACTTGAAGAGTAATGTGCTCTTTTACTTTGCTTGTTCTGCATGATTCTATCGGTTCTGACTACAGCCAAGCCATCTCCTACGTATCATGCCTAATCGTACCTACTGTACCGGTACGACACACGATTCACGAACTCGTACCCAATGGTACGATACATACATATGCACGTACGACTTACAAGGCAGTCGGGCACCCCTTCGGGTACAATCTCTCTGCTCGTCTCCGTCGTAAAGCATTTGCCTTTTACAGAGTAGAAACGCGTACGGAGTACATACCTCATTACCTAGCTAACTGCAGTACATAACAACCTTCCATCTTGCGGGCCATCACAACTCTCGTCAACATCTCGTCACTTCAGTCTTCAACTGCCATCAATGCAACCCCAGCGCCAAATGAGCCAAATAGCAACTTGACAGCTCCCCTGCAGTTGGTCTATTGTTACATTAGCCTTTCTCTAACTCCTCATGATTGTCCCATGCCCTCATAATGACGTCGTGCTTTCCCCCTCAATGTACAGTACTGTAAGTCTACTTCTCACGTCGTGTTTTTCTATTCCCCCGCAAAACAAACGTGCCACTTGATTTCCTCCCCCCCATCAGGGCAAGGTCCCTTTTCTTCTCCCTCAGAAAACAACGTCGTGTGCTTGACTCCCCCCTCGGAGAAATCGTGTCCTCTTCTCCATTCCTTCCCAAAACAACATCATGTTCTTAGTTCTCTCTCATCAGATAGGCAATTCCCATCCTGTGACTTCGTCCCTCAGAAACAGAGAATGTAGTCCCATCCATCTCCTGCCCCATGCCACATGGCTTATCACTCGAAATATCGCTCCTTTTTTTTTTAGGCGCCTCTTGATCAAACCATCTCATCCATGCCTATGCTCCTCAACACCGCGTCTTTTCGCACCTTGAAGTAGTTCTATCCATCTACTAGTCCCATGCCGTGACCATCACACGACACCCGCTATGATATCTTCCCATTCGAGATAAAGTACTCATGCTTCCTCAATCGGCCCCCTCGTCCTCTTCACAAAAAGAACCTACAGAATAAAATGAATCGTAGCGAAAAAATAAAAAATAAAAAAGAAGAGAAGAAACACGTCTCTCATACCATGACACTCTTCAAGGGCCCTCTTCCATCTTGTCCCCCGCAACATGGGACTCATCATCATCATCATCATGCTGCTGCTCAGATCCATCATCCCCCCCATTTGTCGAAACCTCACGACGCACACTCTGGCTATCCCACGTGGTGCTCTGCTCAGATGCACCCCCGGCAGAAGCCTCATCCGTATCCTGCTCCAACAAACGGCCTCCATCGCGTTCATCATCCGACGAATTAAACTGTGGGTCATCGCTTCCGCAGTCTGCTTCGCCGTAGCCATTCCCCGAGCCGCCAGAACTAGCCGCAAGCTTATCTTCCAGACTCGTAAAACTCCACCCCTGAGTCATGTCCAGCGACGGAGGCTCTGCAGCCTCATAATTGGCATCCTGCTCGATGCTACGACGGATGGGGTCCCCGTTGTACGAGCGAAACAGGTCTTCTTCTTCCTCGTCCTCATCTGGAGCCAGCCCTGGAAAAGACGTGATAGTAGTCTTGACGGGGTGGGAATGCTGCACCGCCTCTTCCTTGAGAGACTCGTGAGACTCATTGTCCGAGTGCTGCTCAGCGTCATACTTTGCAAACATCTCCCTGAATCTCGGTCCGCCGAGCGGGGTGCTGCTCCTGCGACGATAAAAGAGCAGGTAGGCTGCACTGGTCACCACTGACGAGGGTTCAGATACCAGATGCACCGAGGAGTCTATGAGAAAGAAAGAAAAAAGTTAGTCGGCATCTCTGAGACTGCATGTTTGAGAGGTCAGACAAAACGCACCATTGTAGTTATACCACCGTCCGTCGACAAAGTTTCTCGCGTTTGCCGTGTAGTGGCCACCCCCCAGAGCACCATAGTGGTCATCCACAGCAATCAGGTCATAAATCTCGGCCTTGCCATCTTCCTTTTGGATGACCCTCGAGGTGAGATCGAGTCCTTCTATCGGAAAGTCAACGAGCACATCCAACTTATCGCGACGCCATCCCGAATTGCTGAAGCGCTTGAGATGGGCCACCAAAATGTCGGGGGTCTTCCACAAGTCAAACTTTTTGCTGGCCCTTCGATGCTCCTTGCAGCGAGGACAATACCACATGTCTTGCTCGGACAGGATTTCTGCACGCTCAAACTCGTCCAGGCATTCCTCGAGCGTGATGCCACGAGTGCGTCGTTTGGTTCGTCGGCTTTGGGCCATTCTCAGCGCTGGGTCGTGGAGGGTCTCCGGTTGTAGGAACGTCCGGCTTCCTTGGGGTGCATCGGGCTGCCCGGTAAAGTTCCCAAACACGGTGTGCCATGCGTCCTCGTTCCAGTCAACGACGATGCCCTCAAAAGCTCGGATCAAAGGTCCGCCGTCGGCGACAGCTGGCGGCATAGGCTGAGAGGCCACCGCCGATTCGTCCGGCTGAGTGAATTTCTTGGATCGCAATTTTTTCTCCCGTCTAGCAGCAGCCTTCTTCCCGTATGCTTTCAAGGCTTTGAAATTCTTACCGTTACCGTCACGACCATGCTTGCCGGCTTGCTTACCTGGCCGACCATGAATCTTGACGACTGGCGGCCTGTCCTCTTCGCTGGACTCCTTCGCCATTCGGGTGTGTGGCGACTCTGCTGACGTCTGCTTTTCCTCTCGGCCCTCTCCTTCAGTACCCTCTGTTCCCTCCTCTTCTCCCTCTCCTTCCTCGCCGCTCTCTGAATTTCCAGAGCTCGGACTGTTGGAGCTCTCGGGGCTCCTACCTTCACTACCATTAACACTGGGCTCGGCTGGAATCCGATCAGCGAGTTTAGGGAGAGATCTCGAGCCATCAACCATTGACCATCCAGTAGGGATAGGACCGTCACAGCTATTCTTGAAGTAGCACAACTCAAAGAGATTCTGCAGGGCCGGCTTTAAGAAGGCATCAGGATTGGTCCATCTCGGTGCCTTCTTGTTGAAGGGCTTGAGAATCTGAGATCCTTCTACGTTCGGGAGAGGGCTACCGGCATGATGGTTTTGGATGTGATTCGATTGGTTCTGGTGAGGTGCGTCTTTCATGCTGATATCAATCATGTCGTCCTCACCTTCAACCGATTGAGCAGCAATCTTACTGTCGCTCGAAGAATCGGCGTCGGACGTATTCGTGACGACCACATCTCCGTCATTACCATCGGATTCATCCGAATCCGGACCCTGCGCATTCTTGAATGTGGACCACGTAGAAAAGGTGGCAACCTTTTGCAAAATCTTACGCTGAATCACGTCGTAACTCAAGGCCTCCTTTTTCGTCAGCGTGATGAAATGTGGCGGCGACACGCCCTCAGTTCCATGACTCATACTGTGCGGCCGACGATGCAGGACTGTGACAACCATCGTATCAAATTCCTCGTCACACTCTGCCGAGTTTAATGGAGTGTCCACGTCCAGCATGGACCGGAGCTTCTTCTTCGGCCTCTTGCTGGGCCAGTTGCTGGGCACCGCTTCCAACTCGTGCATCGTCGGTATATCGGAGTTCTGGATCTCTTCGGACACATCCTGGCTATTGTCGTAGATTTTGAAAAACTTGTCCTTGAACTCTTCTGCACCCATGAGGCGCTCCACAGGCACACCCGTTTTATTCGAAACGAACTGCTTCAGTGTTTCGATCGAGCTGTGTTTCGACAGCTCCACGTCGATCTTGACGGGGACGTCGTTGAGAGGAAAGAATTTAACGGACCTGGACCACATGTTTTCCAATGGCAGTGGAAGGGTCAGGTTGTTGAAGGGATCAAACGTAACGCTGATCTTGCCACACTCGGGGCATTTCAACGTGGACTTGTAGAGGCCTGTGAAGAGATCCGCAATGACCGAATCATCGCGAAGACAGGTGATTTCCCATACCTTGTCAGCCATCTCTTTGATGGCTGATGGATTGTTGATCATGTCGTCAGTAGAATCCGGCTTTTCAATGTACGGCTTCTTCTTGATCCTGCTCAGATCCTCCTGCAGAGCATCCAAGAGGAACCCCAAGAACTCCTGAGAGTCCTGCTGGCCCCAACCCGAAAACGTGGCTCGACAGCGTCCAACGATCGCCTTGAAGTCTCGTGGAACAACACATCCGCGACCTTGGTCATATATGTCGTGCAGGAGAGCACCGTAGGCACTCGCGACCCTGCCCTCAAATCCAAGCACATTTGTCCTGTTGATCTCCTTGATATGAGACTCGGTCAGGAAATACTTGGTGAGCTCTTCGACGCTCCGTACACATTGTAGCGCAGAGTTCATATAACATGTGTTGCTCAGATTTTGAAGACCAACTACGCCAGCACTCCTACCACGGCGCTTCTTCTGCAGGCGGGATCGTGTCACGGGACCATCAGGTGTTGGGCTACTCCGATTGCTACTGGCCTTGGAAGATGACGCGCGGCCGGCATGGCGAGACAACCCGGTCTTCTCGACTGAGGCGTTGGCTCGTCCCGTATAGTTACTCACGAAGCCATTCCCAATGCACTCGTCCAAGACTAGTGTTTGATCCGTTGTCAGATCAAATTGTCGTAGAGTGGAATGTCCATTGTATTTCTCGTTGCCTGTGCAGTCGGTGAGCGGCACAAAAATTTTCAAATCACGGACTTGAGAAAAGGAAACATTGTCGACTAGTAGAGTCGGCCAGATGGCACGGCTAGCGGCGTTGCCTTGTGTCCGTCCGGGTGAATCTGGGGGCGTGAGAGCAGACAAGGTATCGGGCTCCTGGCTCGTCGTCATCTGGGTCATCGCAGGAATGGAAAACAGTCGCACCTTGCGTGACATGTTGACCCCGGCCAGCTTCTTGATCTCTTTCAAGAACGTCTGGGAAGGTGCAGTCGAGCTTCGAGCCAATACGAGAGGGGGTGGGTTTTTGGCCTTGAGGGACTGTTCAATGGGGATGGTGCTGACAATGGACCAGATCCGGTGAATGTGGAAGACTGGTGGGTGAAGTTCGTAGATGATATTGGCGGGATCCTGTTTGCTATCGGCCGTATTTACCGCTGTACGAACGATGGGTAGCTGGCCTTGTGTGATACCGTACCAGTCCATGACTAACTTCCATGCGTCCTCGGAAAATAGTTCGAAAGACTCGAGCCCGGTTCCCGGAACAAGTCGCACGAAGTTTTGGCCACTTGAGTCCCGAATGACTTCTTGCACGATGTCTGAGTTGTCAACCGGTCCCAACGAAGACAAATTTTCCGAGTCTGTTGGTTCCGACTTGGAGCCAGTTCCTAGCGCAAGAGCCTTGTCAAGCCACGTCCTCGATACAAGATAGGCCACACTACCTTCTTCGACGGGTGCGTCGGCGAACGCTTTCAGCAACATTTCAATAATCTTGACTTGTTTCGGCAACGGAGGCGCTGCACGGCTACTGTCAGTCACTTTTCAATTTCATCACTCATTGTGTATCTGTCTCCCGTGAGAGACAAGAACGAAGAAGAGGAGCCATCTTACGTTGAGTCACAGGCGCCTCTGGCCAAGCCAGAGGGGCGTCAACACTCATAGCTCTAGGAAGCTGCTTCAACGACTCATTCGTCCCTTGCGCACCACCCTGTGAGGCACCCGTCTCCAAGCTACCGGCTTCGTTGTGGATCGAATCGTCGGGATCCATGCTGGAGGCTCTCCTTTTTAATGGTGAGGAAGATCGATGAAGCTGGTCAGCATCGCCGTTTCTAATAGCCTTTTTAGAGACTGACGAGGGCGACTGGCTCCTGCCTACGATGCTAGCAGAGCCAGTCTCGTCTCCTCCTCTCTCGCTCCCAAACAGATCCGCGTACGTAGTGGAGCAGAGCGAAGACGCAACAGAGGAAGCGTATTCGAGCGAGACGAGCGAGGTCGCGGGGACTTGCGAGCGCGGGGGCAGGCTCGAAGTAGGCACCGAAACCGGGCGTCGATAGCAAGTGGCAGAAGCGTCGGAATCGATTCCGTCGTCTTTGGACTCGGCGCACCAGGAGGAGAGGAGGGGATCTTGGTCGCGCTCGCACGAGGGTAGAACCAAATCGGTCGACGACGAGCTGTGAGAGTCTAAATGTTGTGCGTTTGAGGTCGGGGAGCGCGCGAGCTTTCTCTTCTTTGGGGAAGACGTCTTGAGAGTGAGCTGCGCAGGCAGCTCGGAGGCAAAGGCTGTGACAAAGAGGCGTTCGTCCAGTACGCGGTACGGCGGACAAGGTCGTGACGAAAGCACCTCAGGCTTCAAGGAAGTGAGCAAAACGATGAAGGATGAAGAAGGTTTCCGGGTTGCTCAGGTTTCGGATCAAGCAGGTGGGCGGGAACGGCAGAGCGGCAGAGCGGCAGAGCGGCAGAGCGACGAATCGGCCGTCAAGAAGGAGACAAGACAGGCCACTTTAACCAGACGTGTATAGTTAATTATTACGTGCTTTGCGTAATGGGCCCAGTATCGCTTTCGCGGCAAGTTGCCTCCAAAGCGACGAGCAACGGGTTATTAATAAAGGCAAGAAGCACTCACTGGGCGAGAGCGAAGAGGAGAGGATTTTTTTTTCCTAGTCAAAAGGGGAGCGCAGCGAACGGCAGCGCCGCAGACCAAAACGGCTTCGTTGTGCAATGAATGTGGGGCCTTTGGTCTTTGTCTTGGACTCTTGGTTGTGATGCAACTTGCCCTCGGTCCTCCCACACTCTATGTATCACCATGTGCTGCATCTGCGCTGCATCTGCGCTGCATCTGCGCTGCATCGGCTCCTTTCATCTTCGCCATGGCCTATTAACATTAACAATGGATGGCTGTCATGTGCAGCCTTGTTCACGCATCTCCTTTGACACTCAGCTGACCTTGTGCTGACCCTTTGCTGACCCTTTGCTGACCCGGTGCCGAGAACTAGAGAACTAAACGTCTTTCCAGGCAACCGGCCAGTGGCGCGTCCATTAGCCCCCATTGGCCGGTAGTCGCCTGTGTCACCGTGTCCACTGTCACGTCGCAATGCGGCCACTGGCCAGTATGAGCAACCCGTCTGAATTCACTTTCAATGCTACACTTTCTTAGCCCCAAATGGCTTCCCATCCAATCACCAAGACACATCCCGTGTTTCCATCACTTGTCGCCGACTTGTCCATTTGTTTGCCAGGCTATGCAAGAGACAGAAAAAGGTGAAAAGACATGTCAGCAATAGTGACAATTGTTGAGCTTTATGCCGTTGCATCTTGTTCACAGCTCTTTGAACTTTCTCCTCAAATCGCCACCCGTCTCTATACAAAACCAAACCCTGATATTTCCGACCAGTTTTTTGCGCATCTATTTTTACATTATTCTCCGTAGTTCAGTTTCAAGATCTCCTTCCTTACTTCCATTTCCATTGTTCGCTTTCTTCCTCTCTAAAATGACGAAGAGTTGGGCATCTTCATGTCAAAGTCGTCTTCAAAGTTTGGCGTCCAATTCTTCAAAATCGCTAATCGGCCTGACTGGCCGGGGACCAGAACTGGCCTGTAGACTGGCCTTAAATTGGCGTATGTCCGTGATTTGCTGGGCCGTGTCGATTGCTGACAGGGCCTTGGCCGTTCCATTCGCCGCCTTGCCGGTCGTGTCATGGCTGAGCCCCAGCTTCTTCGTTGCCTCTATGACATGCTCTAGTTTGTCAGACTCAAGAAGCTGCTTGCTCTCCAAGTGTTCCTGAAGGAGATCAACGCTCTGTCGCTTTTCTTGTGGCACATCCTTCAAGCCAGACTCTTCTAAGAGCTTGATGATCTTGGCATCGACTTCACCGGCACCGCGAGCCATGAGGTGAACCGAAATTCGGGCGCGGGTGGGAGATGACGGACTCAAGTACGTCTTGAAAAACTCCACCATGTCGGCCTTGGTGAGTTTCTTGATGTGGGCTGTATCATCGGCTAGATATTGTTGAAAGCTTTAGTACACGAATTCGGCAAGCAAGGCACTTTTCTTTTTCCAAGAGAAACGACTCATACCGCACGCAGGCAATTGGGGCAAAAAGGGGCGGAAGGGGATGAAAGTAAGAGCACCAGAGGCACAAGGGGGGTGAGTGCGCACAAAGAGCACAGGGCACAAGGGACACAAATAGAGGTGGTTTGACAAACCTCGATCAAAGTCGTAATATTCGCCCTCAATCTGAGCACAGTACCGTGCCGATTCCTCTTCAAGATTTCGCAACTTTTGCAGCCGTTTGTTGATCAGACTGCGCTTATGACTCTCAAAGTTAATTTCGCTCATCTCCTCTAGCAAACCCCCGAGATACACCAAGAAAGCCTCAATGCGTCGATCAAGGAACTCGGGCGTCTTCTCGCTCTGAATCAGGAAGCGAATGCCAATCGTGGTCCCAAGGATGCGCCTGCCCGAAAAGACAATATATCCGAGCTGTTCCTTTGTCCTGAGCTGATTAAAAGCCGGCTCGTGAATCATCTGGCTGATAAGAAGAGTTTTGGCCCGAGTCTGGCGGTCACTCCGGTCGCCAAAGTAGAACCAGGTCTCAATGCAGTGGTTGACGTTGGCAAGATCTTTAAGTTCTTTCTTGTATACGAAATTGGAGCCCTGGGGGAGGATCAAGGATCGAACAATGGGCCACTGAGATCGAGGCAGCGTGCGAGGCTTCAGTATTGACTCCACCATGCTTGTGACTTTGAGGGCATCTTCCTTGTGAATGTTGCCGTGCGCGCAGACCTCAACATATAATTGAGCCAACATTTGTTTCTGAAAATAGCGAACGTCCTCGACCGAGATGCTGGGGAGCTCTGCTGTCAATTCCTCCACATTGAAGGCACGCGCGGCGTTGAGCCACCCCATGTAGTCGCCGACTTGCTGGTACGATGATTGCAGCTGCCAGTTCTGATAACCCCGAGTGAGTTGTTCTTTGACGATGGCAAACCGATCATCCGTGATGTTGAGATCCCGAACAGTGACAACAACCTTTTCCAGCAGGACAGGAAGCTTATCGTTGTATCCGGAGATATCCAGGACCAGGCCTCGCGAATCCAGATTGAAAGTGTATTCAAGACCCGCGAGTTGAGCGTCGTAAGAATACTCCTCAAGCGCGTCATGGACGAGTTGGAGAAATAGCCTCGCCTTGATGGTGTTCTCGGCAGAAGCACCGATAATGGGATTCTTTAAGCTGACAACAACGTTTGCTTTGGGAACCCAAAAGGTGTCATCCTTTTTCCACCACGTGCGCGCACCGGCGTCGTTGCGCACGATACGAGGAGCTACAGCCGGCTGGGCAACCTCTTTTTTCTCAACCTCGAGCTTTTCGGGAACGAAGTCGTTTTTGTGAGGCAAATGGAGATCGGAAAGTCGCTCGGTCTTTGACATTCGAAAAGCTGCTCTCAGCTCCGCCATGAGCTCTTCAGGAATCTTTTCTTCGCGATACTCCGTCCCATACCATTTCTCCTTCTGATCCCAGTTGCCTGGCAAAGTGCTGGAGACAATGATCATCTGGAAATTGTCAGGCCGCAACGTGTCCAACCCTCTCGCAATGGCTGCGGCATCAAACTTGCGCAACAAGCTACCAGCACTGAGAAGCCACTCGCGGGGCATAGGCTGATGCATCACCGAGCTGGTTTGACTGGTGAAGCGGCTTGCTGGCATCTTCTGTTCGAACTTGAAGTCAACGTCAGCCATGCCCTTTTGTTCCTCGAATATCCATTCCTGCGGTGGTAACTCGCGCAGCATCGCGACGTATTGGAAGAAGATTTTGACAATGTCCGTATAATGTTCCAAGCCCTATACTCCAGGTCAGCAATGTGCTCACGGGTCTTGGCACAAGCAAGACTGAACAGTTGGACAGAGCAAACAAACCTCCTCAGTCAGTTTTATATGAACCTGAAAAAACCCAGGTGATCCCGAGCATATGGGAAATGCGCCAGCAAATAGGCCGTTAACCCAACCTTTGTTCTTCGCATAAGACATAATACTTCCGGGTCCTTCATGGCCTATCAGATGGCCAATGTACCTGCCTGGTTGCGATTCATAGAGCATCTCCTCGTCAATGAAGGGGAAGATGAGCATCAACTCTCTCGAGTCCATGACTGGCTTTGTAAAGCATTGTGTGCAGAGGTCAGCTTGCCGAAATGGTGCCTCGTCATCCCATTTTTTTGGCGGTAGGTTCTTGTTCTCGATGCCCGAGAAGAGCTCGACGGTCCACTTCTGCAATACATCCAGGGGCTCCCGGCCGAGGACCACCAGCTTCATGCGGTTGGCTGAGTAGTGCTTGTCGTGAAACTCGATGAACTTGTCGCGGACATTGATGCCTTGCGATTCTGGGATCGTCTTGAGGACTTCCAAGTTGCCCGTGGCAAAGTGGCAGTAAGGATGCTTGGGGTTGGATCGGGACTTCATGAGCTGATTGAAGCGCCACCGGTCGTCCTGCAAGTTCTTCTTGTTCTCCGAATCGACCGCCTGAAGCTCTCTGTCCAAGGTGCTGGGGAGAAACAACGGTTCAATGAAAAACTGCGCGAAGCGATCGAGAGCGCCACGCAGCGGCGAGGGATTGGTATCTGAAGGTTCCTCATCGTTGGCAGGCTTGGCTCCCACTTCAAAAAAGAAATTTGTCGAGGTCGAGGTTGTGTATGCATTGGAACTGCCAGAGTTGGCCGACAAGTATTGGTTGTACTCGTTTTCCACAGGAAACTTCTTGGTTCCCATGAAAAGAAGCTGCCAAATCGAACGGTCGACTGCCGTCAGTCAATGGACAGCAAAGGTGGGACATGATGGATGTGCATCAGTGGCAAGTGCATCGTAATGTGGGACCCGGATGGGTATCTCGATTCTCGACTCACATGCTCCACGGCGTGAGCCATGCCCGGCATGGCGTCTTCATCGCTGAAACATCCCACTCCGACATCGAGTGCAGCACTAGCCTTGTCCGTCTCGGGATCGTGGACCAGCAAGACTTCCAAATCGTTCTCAAGGCGGATGACGCGGTAGTCGCGATCATCAGTAGACGGCTTCTCGAGGGAATCGGTCAGCAGCATGACCGGCGCATGACGGCCGGTCTCCAGGGCCGAGAATTGCGCAGACGGCATGCTTCGGTTTAGATTGCGAAGAGTCTCGAGGACAGATACGATGGAAGATGCAGAGGAAGGGGCAGGGAAAAGATGCTGGCTGATGGTAGATGTTTGTAGGTTACCGCCGGAAGACCGCCGGTCCGTCGAAAGCTGGTGGGGTCGCCGTTGGAACAGCAGGCGTTGCCGTTGGTCGAGCGTCCAAGTGGTCTGTGCAAAGGGTGTCTGCGGGACAAGGCGTGGCCCGCGGGCTGCGAGGCTTGATGCATTGAGAGGGAGAACGCCTCCAAGGATGACTTTGTCGTGAACGAGGCTGCGGACGGACAAGCGAGAGGGCGTACGATGCGACCAACGAAGCTTGGCAGCTTGCATTCAGTGCATTCAGGTGGAATCTGGCAACACCCAAGTTACCAACCAGTAGGTACTAATCAGGGTGTCACTGGTGAATCGTGATGGCCCCTTACATCTGAGGGCAAGTTGGAAGCACGAGGGCGGACACGGTCACACTGACACAACCCAGCAACCGCCTTGAAGTTTGTCCCACTTCATGCTTGTGATTGTCCGTGTCGAAATACATAGTTAGGTATGTAGTGTTGTCGCACCGCTGGGCGCACCTTGATGGTCAGTTCCTGGATCGACTGCCAAATCCGTCAAGTCCAATGTAGAAGTATGTATATACCTGACTATGTACTAGATACATAGCTATGTATCTGCTTTAGGTATATATCCTACCTCTTGTACGGATAGGTATGCAGGTACGGAGTACTCCGTACGAGCACATACCGGGACCACCCCTAGGGGCCCTAGGTACTACTCACCCCAGACCCGAACCCAACAACGGCCGAGAAATTCATTTGGCCTCCACCCCGTGCCACATTCCAGGGCCAAACGCGCTCCATCCATCAACCCTTCTCTACGGGATTGATACTATGTACATACCTACATATACTCTGTATGTATGTATCAACATCCTGGCTTATCGGACGCTCACAGAGGAGGGGGGGATGAAATTGAATCGCCCGCTAGTACTCCGTCCTATGTACACCATGACATGATGCCGCACACATCGAATAGATACTGTGACCTGTCAGGTCGTTTGCGTGTATGTACATACGGAGTACATACCTAGGCTCTTCGCCGGTCTTCGGGAACGGCATCCACTCCCCCGAACGCCTCACACTCCCCCGAATGCCTCACACTCCCCCGAACGCCTCACACTAGACGCGATGCATCATACATATGTACACGCCCTCGAGCCGACCCCTTTGTCGAGAGCCCGCCCCCCCGCCGGAATGAAAAGATCGCATCGTCCTAGGTACACTCGGCAGCCGACTATGTACTGTCTGTACCTTGGTTACACACTCCGAAGGCCCCCAGCGATTTGCAAGTGCCACCGACTAGGTAGTCAATCAGTGAGCGAAGTGTGGCTTTGAAAAATTGCCGCTGGTAGCGTCGTAGGAACAGGTATGTAATTAATTCCATGTCAATACGGAGTATGATTGATAGGAAAAGAGAGAGATAGAGGGGGGAGTAAACCCCGTGTTCTGCTACCTGCACACGAATGGCCTGGCTTATTGTTCAAGATCCCTACCATAATATCATCGCCCTCTGTTTTGCATATCATCTCCTTTGACTTCTTGCTCAGCGCAACCTGCACTCGTTGGTGGGAAGCCTCGAGTCGGAACGACGGAAAAGCCTTGATCCTAGTGCATACTATGTAATGTATGTACCACAAATTTGGCAAACGCGCCTCGCGCAGGGCGTTCATCTTGGCAATAAAACCAAACATAAAGACGGAAGCCTCACTTTCTTGACTGCACCGCTGCGCAATGAGAGGTTTGTCATCGCTCGAGTGAGTGTCACGGTTGACGTCAGTCTTCTCTAGCACACGTGGGCAACCATCATTCACATGCCCGCGCATGAGATACCTATGCAGGAGTGCAGTGGCAAATGGCGCGATTGAACGGTAACTACATAATGGCAGCATATCGGAAGCATGGCAGTCGATGGAATTAGTCATTAGAGGAGAGGCTGCTGCATACGTAGGTAATTTAAGGCGGTCTGGAAGTGGCCGTGGAGAGAAGACGTGAAGACACATCATTACAACTTTCAAATTGGAGATTTCCGGGATCCAACCAAACAATTACTCATCTTCGAATATATTGTGCTGAAAACGCACGTATCATGGTCTGTGTATTTGATCTTCCTGTTATATTGCACCCTGGTACTACCTATGCTCTTTGATGTCGCCGCGGTGCATCCCTCGCCGAGCAGGACACCTTCAGGGTAGTCTCTTCCAAGTGAAATACTGTGAACTTGCACGTCGTCCACTGACATGCCAACCTGCGCCATAAGAACAGGCAAGATCGCAATGTTCGCGCGTCATGCTGACATTCCGACACCTAAAAGCCGCACAGACAGAAGTTTCCAAGCTTCTTCACTTCGTGTGATCCTGTCCCCGGTATCTGCATTGGGAATTTGGAGTCAAGAGTTTCCAAACATCCTCGCCTTCTTCGTGTGTGGACTTCTGGCAGTCACTTGTCTGTGTGTGTGTGAAGGGTGGCACAGCGTAAGTGTTACGCTGTGCTCAAGATGAGCATACTCGAAGGTCAAAGCTATCTGCCCTTGCGGCATTGCAGTCCTAGACCATGAGTGTTTAATGCTCGCAACGCTGAACGGTGAAGGAGACCGCTGAGCGATCGTGAGAGAGCATCAAATGAAGTCTTCACGGCACTTACAACGCTTGCTCATGAATGTCATTACATGTGCCGAGTCATTAGCTCTCTGGAACAAGTGACCTATTTCGAAGCCGCCTGGGAGATCAAGTATCTGCCCAACCCAAGCGAGCATGAAAGTAAGACGCTCAACCGTTTACTTGACTCTTGATACTTTGGAAGACTGATCGAGACATGGGCCATGTAGGTAAAAGTCTGTCGTTCAGCCAAGTCAGACAGCCCACGCCCGAATCGTTGACCTGACTCCATGGCGTCCAACTCGAAGGGGCGGACACCCTTGCGCAAGCCTCGGAACACGAAATAAATCATCGTACAAGCGAGCACCAAGTCTCATGACTTTTTTCGGCCGTTCTTCATTGAGCAGTCTGATGCTTTGTGGCCCGTTTGCTGGCAGTTGTAACACTTCATGGCTCTGGCAGTAGGCGAACTCTGCCCGTCGCCTGCCGAGGAAATGGATATGAGATTGTTCAAGCGAACTTCCTTCTTCTTTCGCTTTTCTCGGAATTCCTTGGCCCTGATCGATTCCTCATCATTTCTTGCCCGAGACTGTGAACGTGATCGAGTAAGGTTACCTGATCCGCTTGGGTTCGAGTCAAAGGACCTGTTCTTGCGCTTGCGATGGCTATCACCATTGCCTTTGGAGCTGGAGCTTGACTCGTTCCCTGAGTCAGATTCTGCCTTTCCCTTTGTCTTCTTCACTTAATTAGCACTCCTGCGGTTTCCTGCGAGAGAATGAAGTTTTGACTTACAGGTCCATCCTGCTTCGCAGGTTTGGTAGATGTTCTTCCTGTCGAGGGGCTATCCTCGTCGTCATCGTCAGAGTCAATATCTCCGTAGCCAACGTAGACGACATTCAACGGACGCGACTGCTCCTGAATCTGGGGCTTGTCCACTTTAACGTTCAGGACCCAGTGCGTGTCGGCGGCGGAGTGCTTCGCTAACGCGGCTTGACGCGTAGCTTCCTGCTCGTCCAATGCTGCTTGGATCAAGGCTTGGTCGATATTGGTGTTGAATCGACCTGGAGCCGGAGACTGATCCAATTTTCGTTTCTTCGTCGATGGAGGGTCAGAGTCCGGCGACGCAGTAGGCGAATTTGACGCTACGGCGCGCTGCATAAACTTCATAGTCAGAAGCCTCGACGAGACCCCTTTCGGTGTTTCGGGCGCCATGATGATGGTGAGTAGACTATTCACGGGGGCAGTCTCTGCGGAATAAGTAGAGCTTGTAAGATAAGAACGAAGAGGCAGAAAAGGTACTGAGGAAAAAACGCGTCACAAACGACAATCCACGAAAATCTTGATGCGCCTGGAGCTGGCTGGCTGTGATATTCCGGCAATTTTAATGGGGCCGCGTTCTGGACTTCACTTTCTTGTCGGGCTTCCGGAGATAACTTGTTCCGACTATCCGCCGGTTCTGGGGAAGGTCATCTCCTTCAACCTCAACGCCTTGAGCTCCCATCTGTGCAATATCTCTCCAGCCGACGACATTATCGATCATCGACCCGTACAATATGACGGCTTCGAAATTGAGACCCCTGTGTAGTCTTGCGCGCAGTGCGCTTGTCTCTCGACGCGCATTCACGACCACCGCGCGCCGCTTCGAGGCCCCCGTGCCCGCCACTTCCCGAACAGAAACCGCTTCTGCCGTGAGAGAAGATGCGCAGACCATGCCAATCGAACAAGCACCAAACCGCACAGGTGTCTGGTCTCGAAGCCAGAGGCCCAGATCGGAAGCCATGACTGGTCCACGATTCGAGCAGACTGACTTCAGCCTTCAGGTGAATACCTGCCCAGTTGGAGGTCTCGTCTTCGGACCATAAATTGACACCACAGGCTAGCCTCAACCATACTCCGCAATGGAAATGATACACAAAGAGCCCGTTCGATGGACACATGATCGTATCGTGGCTTGCGACGGAGGCGGCGGTCCTGCCGGTCATCCCCGAATCTTCATCAACACCGATAAGCCTGAAATCGCAACCTGCAATTACTGCGGAGTTCCCTATGTATGACTTCGCCTTTCTTCGAAACCATCTTAATTCATTGGGTGACTAACAGTCATTCAGGCCAACGAGCACCACCGAAAGCATCTCGAAGCTCTACCTCAGACATCGTATCCTTTATCATGATTGGCACACCTACATTTTAGACGACCTGGAAGGCATGATCCACAGAGATGTAGAAATCATGCATAAAATAGACGACGGTTGAGAAAACCATCTCTTCTACATGCCGTGCTGTGACATGGTTTTGTGTACTTTTTTTTCTCGTTCTATTGACTAGCTTCGCGGTCGAATTGACGCTTCAGACATTAGGCTATGTATAGATTACATGCCACGACTCACGGCAGGCTTCTGCTCTTCGTCGGAAGAAACGTGATCTTGCCTCGAACATGAATTCCAACCGATGAATATTCACGTATGCTCGATTGCAAAACCCGCGAGCTTAGTTGCAGAAGTATATGAGGCAAATGAGCCAAATGACAATATTGGTTAATCAAATACTAAAGTCAGGTAATGACGAAGCCATCTGTGAGTCCAGCAATGCAATTAAGATTCATGCGCCACATAGTGAAACAAGCAGAGCGTGATTACAATAAGCAAAGAGTGTCACCGTGAGCAGAGTATGTAACATTCCCCCCCCCAATAAGTCCCAAGTCCTCAGACCAGGCCCCACCCATCGTCGTGCATTCCACCCAGAAGCTCCCAAGGCCCAACAGCAAGAATGCTTCCTCCTCAGTCGTCTTCGCGTTTATCCCCAGGCGCGTCTATTGCCATCCTTTTGCTCCTCCTCATCGCATTTTTCCCCAGCCTGTTCCACAGTCTTTGGACCTTGCCTCTCAGCATATTCCACGTCTTTCGCTCGTCGCCCGAAAGATCCTACACCGGCACCGGCACAATGACGTGGGAACAGAAGCAGTTCTTTCTGCCGCCCAAGTCTCGCGGCTCGTACCTCGTCACTGACCACGTTGTTGGGTGTCTTCCCGAGCTTCGTCATTACAAGGTCGGGCTTTTGAATCTGTTTATACAGCATACGAGCTGTGCTTTGAGCATGAATGAGAACTGTAGGTGATGAAAGGCCACTCGCATAGTACCTACTGGACTTGTTCTGAATATGTCTGTCCATTTATCCGTTGTGATCTACCTTTGGTGCCTCTCATTCCTTTGATATTTCTGATACTCTTTGGTGAACCGTCAAGCTAAGCATGCTCTAGGGGATGAGGATGTGAGGGCGGACATGAGTGATGCGTTGGACCGGATCGTTCCGGAGGAAGGAAAAGAAGGCGAGGCTTTATACCGTCATGAGTAAGGCTCTGTTTGTCCGCTTTGTCTCGCATAGTATACTAAGGAAATCGTTTGCATGCAGCGCGGAAGGCCCAGATGATATGCCTGTGAGTGGAAGCCTTCACTTTATTTTTTTTGTTGTTCCGAAGCATATGTGACTTTATGGGTTGACCTCTTTTAATAGGCTCATGTCAAATCAGTCCTCGTCGGAGCCAGTGTGACCATCCCGATTCAAGATGGAAAGCTTGTAAGTGGAATTCATCGACTGTGTCGAAATCATGATGAATCTGACATGTCTTCAGGCTACGGGGACTTGGCAAGGGATTTATTATCTTGAGTTCAGGACCAACAAACACCAGCGCCGTGTGATGGCTACTATCCAGGGAGAAAAAGTATGATAGGGATCCGTTGGAATTCAATTCATTTACATGTGCCTCATCAAACCGCGTTGCGGCAGTATCTTGTGGAGAATTTTAAGTCAATATAACATGTCGTCCATCGTTTGCGCCGGACACCATTGCATTGTGTCTTTGTGTTATCCCAAATTCGGCCTGACCGGTCGTTACAGCGTACCATTTTGCTACTTCATATCCGTATCTTCTCCAGCCAAGATCTTCGTCTTGGGCACGTAGCCATCTGGATAACCATCGCCAGGTGTCATAGCCACAACTTCACCTTCCTCATTAACGAATTCGAAATTATAGCGGCTGAGAAGATGCGGAATGGCTGAAAGCTGTGGTCCATAGCGAGCCGTGTTGTCATATAGTTCGAAAAGAGGGACAGCGAGAAGCTTCATATTCTTCGGTACACTCAAAACTTCTGCAAAATTAAAAGGTTCCTGCGTTAGCGGCTGACGAGGCGGAACGGAAAGATGGCCAACTTACTCGTTTTAGGTAGGTGAATAAAGTATAACTTCTTGCACTCCTTGGGTCTTGTGACGTGTGCTGGTATGAAAGGATACATGAAGGTCTCAAAGTTGGGCCTCCACCACTGAGCAAGACATTCGCCAATTTCCCAATTTCCAGCCTCCTCGCCCTCGCTTATGCGACCGACGGGGGCAAGCCTTTCATCGAGCCTGATCTTGAAACCTTCCTCTTCAGTATCATCAGGACGAAGGTAGTCGCCAGGGAGCTTGAAAAATGCGTTTGCAATTTGAAGCATTAGAATATGTGGATGGTTGTGTTCATGACAAACGAGAATGCCTTCACAGGTGCGACGCATGCCATGGTCGGCGAAGTGCTCCTCGAGACGTTTCAACCGGGCGACGACGGAGGGATCTTCTTCAGGCTGCGTTTCCTTGACGCCAAATGTGTAGTTTGAGAGGGGGTAGAGAGTGACTTTTTGGGGTTGGTTGGAGTTGAAATCTAGAGGGACTGTAGGTGGCTGGCCAGATTGCAGCGCCGACGGTGGTATCGTGGACATGACGGAGGTGGAGGTAACCTCGGGGGCAGCTGCGACTGGCAAGTGGCGTCCAAGTTGGGCCGGCGGTAGTCACAGCCTGCTCAGCGAGTATTGAACGAGCAAGCTTGGTTTGTTGGGGGCAAGTTGTAAACTTGTGGTGATTCGCGCCAAGCTCGAGCAGCTTCTCCGAGTTGATCGTGGAACTGCCGTTGAATGGCAGAGGATGCTGATGCAAGTTTGTTGTCTAGTTCCACTGTCCACAGCTCCATGTTTGGTCTAATGCTCGGGAAAGCGCTTTCTGGGCAGGCGGTGTAGGCCCAGGTCCCCTACATAGGTATCTAGGTAGGTACATAGCTCTTTGTAATCTTCGTAGGTACATATGCACACAGCCTACCTCGTACAAGTTGCTGTAATAAAAGGAGAAGAGGACCACAACTCTCTCCTTTACACAATTTTCTCGGCAACGGTGCACGGACCACGTCCGCCCACTTCTGTTATGATTTGGCTGTATAACCTGCTGTAGCCCTAACAGCAGTCCACCCCCGAATGGAAAACTCGAAAATGCCGCACTCAGCACCACCACTTCATTCGATGTCGACGCCGACGTCGACGCCGACGTCGACGGCGCCTGTTCATCAACCGTCCTGCTGGTTCGAGGTCGTAAATGAAACTCAACAACATCGACAACGACCGCGGCATCGTCCCCCCTCCCAGCCACGACACCATCAACCCGGCGTTTGCCCACCTCGAGTTTTCAACCGGCGAGCTTTCGGAGAGTTCAGCACGCCGATCTCATCTTGGTCACCTAGACCTTCATGAATTTCTGGTAGCGGAGCCGTGCCTTTGACAAAATTTCGCTTTTAACGACAAAACTTGTGCCCACGCGAGCACACGTGGTGGAAGGCGCTGACGCCTGAAACCACACCGAAAACAACTGCCGTTGGCAACTGAGATGTAGGATATTCTTTGGGGAAACTGGCTTGTATTTAGGAGAACCCGGGATTAGCCCTGCACGCCCTATTATGCCCAAAACTGGGACGCAGGGGCGTAAAATACTCATCAACATCATCATCATCATCGAGAAGAGGACCAAGTAGGTACTTCGCTTTATTCAATTTAATTGTTCCAAATGACCCAGCGTTCCTGATCCCATCCATCGACCGGATTGAATTCACGAGTATGATGTGTTGCCTATGTATCGTTGTATTGTTGTTCACTCGGAGAGTAAGTAGATCCATGGGTGCAAAACCAACATCGATAATCTCACCACCCTCAAACGGAAAGTCGCCAACTTTCCCCAACTTGATTGAGTGGAAAGTGACGTAGTCATTTTATATACATGCCGTTGATTTCTTCAAGGATAACAAACAAGCCATGATACCTGGCAGATGTGTCCTCGATGAGTAGGTACATAGTAGTATTGGCTCGAGTGCTTCAGAAAGGGCACTACGCAGCACGCAGGGAACAGCAACTGTAGCCCGGAAAGGCGTGGCCTCGTAAACGGCGGCAGATAGTATCACGGTATCACCATGTTGCTCTTCTATATCTAGACAGAGCTGCATTCAATTATGCATGGCACGGAGCGTCTATAGGCTCTCACGATCTGTTCAGCCAACGGCACGTGGTTCATCCGATCACTTCGTTACCACTGCATTGGTGCAGCATGTCGCGGCTTTTTATTTCCCTCAACGGGCACATCGGCCAAGGCGCAACATGTGAACATGTATAAACGTTTGCCATACCACACGTGGATGAACGAGCCGGGAAGTTCTCGCCCGGTCCAGTAGGAACCGGCGGGGAAGCAGCCGACGAAGGGCAAAGGATGCCGTGAGTGGACGTTGAACTGGTGCTTTCGCACAATCTCAGCGAGGTTTCACCCACACGTTGGAGCAGGATTCAGAGGATTACATAGAATTTAGGGGGGATCGGGGGGGATCGGAGGTGATCCGCGTGCCGAATGTCACCCACCTAGGTAAGGCTGACCTCCCACACGGCCAGTCTGCTTTTTGACCATCTGCCACTGCTCCAGTCCGGTCGAGCGACTACTTAGGTAGGTAGGTAACTATGTAGACTAGTTAGCTCGTTGTCTCTGGACGCTGGTGTGCGCCGACAATGCAGCTTCCGCGACTGAAGCGGCATTGCCTGGTTCGGGTCGCTCTCCGGCATTTCCTGACGTCTAGAAGTGTGGCGCTTCCGCGGAAGCATCAGTCCGTCCTGGCGGCCCTTCATTTCAGGATTTGTGCACTTCGCAGCCAGCTGCTGCCAACCGTGACGACGACGAGCACCCATAACCCGCTCGCCCGCTCAACTTCTGGCAAGTGCGAACCTACCCCGCCACCTTCCGTCTCCGGAAATCGAAATCCGTTGGCATTCCACGTCGCCCACGCGATCGAAGAGCTTTGCTTCCGGTCCTGTGCTCGTCGTGTGAACAGCCTTTTACCTGCTCATGAATTCAAGGTCGTTTCTGCTCAACTGTCTGGTCTCTGTATAGTTGCCGGCGTTGTTTGTTCTAGGTTGGCATACCAGCGCCACACTGCCAGCTGCTTGCCATGCCTGATTCTTCAGCTGCCGCTGCATGCAGGCAGACAAACACTGCCTCCGAGATGTTCGCCCAGAACAACAACCACGATGTCAACCTCGAGCCATACGCCAAGCAAGATACCGTGCGATTCTCGGAAGAGGGCCCCTCCGTCGCGTCTATTTCCAATTCGAGCACAAAGGTCGCGGACGACTCCAGATCCTCGATATCTTCAGACAAGAGCGACTCAAAACCTCCGAGAAGTGCTATGCGGCGATCTTCGAGTATCTCCAAGCCTCCGCAGAGTCCGAGACGGGTCCGATTCGACTTCATGGGCGAAGAAGTGCTTCCAACCTCATCTCCTCGAAGTTCCATTTTCTCAGACGCCCGTATCCCATCACCAGGCCCTGCAGATAACGAAGCGGACTGTACTTCAAATCTCGCGACCGATCCCGGGGAGGATGAAGAGGAGCCTCCGCCACGAAAGGTCTCATCATCTGATGCCCTGCGGGCTCTTTCAAGGGTGCCATTGGATGAAGACAGAACTTTCTGGACAGTCGTGAACTCCGACTCGGAAGACTCTGACAATTGCCAGTCTGCGCAGACCCCTCAAATAAAAGAACTTGACGTTCGGCCGAATGCCACCGCCGCTACCAGGGTCTCCAATTTTCAAGAAAAAAAGGATGCGTCCAGAGCTCAGAATTGCTCCAAAACTACCTCGATCACGGTGATAGACAACATGGATGACACGGAGGATGAGGAATCATCGACTGACGAAGAGGATTTTCTCTCTATGGCGAGGCATAAAGCTCCGCCGTCACTCCCTTTCAGAGCGCTAAGACTGCAGGTCTTCTCGAATTCTGTAGAGAAACCGGCCATATTGGAAGCCAATGGTCAAGGTCCCAGGCCATCAAACTCTCAACGGGAAGGTCTGACAGAATCTCGCAATGAGACCACACCGCATGCGAAGAATGTGTCGGGCCCGAGCGAGGAGGGAGTATTCTATTTTGAGGAAGACAATCCAAGTCGATCAGAGCGCCTAGACAAGCAGGAGCCCATGGAGCAAGAAGAGGAAGAGGACGAAGATTCAGAATCAGATGGCGAGACTTACACAGCCCCTTTGAAGTTGACGAGTCCTTACGCAACATCACCAGCAGTAGCGATCCCTATGCCTAAGGGACTCCGCGACGAAGAGCCTTTAACGCCTTCAAGATCCAAATATCAGTCCGGCACCGTCGGCTCATACAAAGGTCGACCGCTCATCATGTCGGTATTAAAGAACCCTGATGCCTTGGAACAAATTATGTCTTCTGAACCCACTGAGCCCATCGTGGGGAGCCTGCGCGATCGAAGTCCAGCGGACGACTTTAAGTCTAATACTCCCGAGGTATCTATAGAGGAAAGGCTAGCTGCGTTCGCTCCCAGGAGCTTCTCAGAGCGACTCATGATCGAGGACATCATGGAAGCTGCGAAAGAAAGAACGCGAAAGTCGCGAAAGTCGCGACTGCAGCAGCTGCAGCAGCAGCAGCTATAAAATTTTACCGGGTGTACGGAATCGGGCGTTTTAAGCCTCATATAGTACCTTCTCTGCACCTGCTCTTCTTTTCATTTCTTCTTTCTTTTCTTCTTCTTCCTCGTCTTTTACCTTCTCTTCTTCTTCTTCTTCTTCTTCTTCTTCTACTTCTTTTTGTTCTTCATTTGACTTTTTCGACTTCTTTCTTCTTCTTCTTTTATTCTGCTTGTCTCCTTCTCTCCTTTTCTTCTCTTCTCCTTTTGTTTTTATCTTCTTCGTTTCTCTTTTTTCCCTTTCTTTTGCCTTCTTCTTTCACCTTCTTGCTTATCTTCTTCCTTTTACTTGTGTTCTTTCCTAACCTGAGGTCTGGTCTGGCTTTCTGTGGGAAATTAAGCGGCATTGATGAGGCGTTGACATCTGTTTCCAAACTAGGGTGGAGTTTACATAATACCTACATATGTATGTAGTGGCAAGGGGCAAACAACTTGGCCAGGGGTCATACAGAGGCCGGGTCTGCCCAGTGCTTCACGGTTTACGGGGTAGCAATCTGGGGTAGCTCATCGCTATCGAAAGGTCCCGCTATAAGGATCATCAATAACGATGGCTCGCTCTTCTAGCTACAAACCAATAAAGCAGTCTGATAAATCACGAGAAAGCAAGTGCGTATGTAGCTTATCATCATGACGAGGTTATTCATCGAGTGTACGGAGAGGTAGATATAGTACGGAGTACCTAGGTACCTATAAACTAGGTGCACAGGTACCTGACAGACAACCCAAATACCTACCAGGTAGTTAGGTACCTAGTGGGTCGACAAGGGCCTAACGCTGTGTGAGTGTCATCTGCGGAGTACAATAGACTCCAGACCCCAGAGTTGTGCCCACTGCCTTCAAACCGTTTTTGCAGGTTGCAAGTTTGCGACAAGCACGTCGGCACGGGCTATCTCTCCAAGAAACCAAACCATATTCAAGAAAGTCTTTCGCAATGGGTGGCCTCAATCTGGAAGTCTTCAAGGTACACAATCCACCTACACTTCGTCATTCATGGCCCTTGCGGGAGCTCCTCCTTTTTTTGGCAGCTGATTCCTGAACAAAATTTTACCGGCACAGTTTGGCATGTACGTCATGTTCCCCATCGGCATCATGTATTATTTCGGCACAAATCTCGACAATCGATTCTCCGTGCCAGATTTCTGGCCCAAGCCCGAAGAGTGCAACAGGGTGCCGCAAGACAGAGAAGAACTCATGGCCGAATACGAGCGTATTGTCGCGCGACAGAAATTCCGCCAGGCGCAGTTACGAGAGGATCAGCGCCTGCGCGATAGCTTGCAGAGCAGGTCAAGTTAAATCCTGGGAGGGGCTCCGACTCTGGGGCACGACGATGGAAAGAGACGTTGCTTTCCCTGATGACGCCTGGTACTACATGCTGTACTGTTCCAGGGCCGAAGTTTCAGACTCGACAGTAGCGTTCGCACAGGGTAGCCATTGATTCATGGGCGGCGTTTGGAGTTGTAATATGGGCAGTGCAAAATGAAAGATCTCCCCTCCCTTGTTGGGTATCTTCGTTTATAGCCTGAATGGGAGACTTTGCAGGTCCCCAGTTTCAAATCGTCGCATTATGGCGGGCGATACTTATACATTTATGTGCATCTCTATCCTCTCCCATTCCTCTTCAGGGATGCTTCCTTGCTTCACGTTGGCAAACATTTCTTTGACTTCAGGATATTGCCGCAATTCTGCCAACAAGTCACCAAGACTTTGCGAGAAGTCCGTCGAGTCCAACGCAACTTTCGTATCTTCATTGGCGGCCCAAATGATGTCGGATTCTTCCACCTCGAGCTCAAATTTATTTGCCAGAGCCTTGGTGATGGCCATTGCCTGCGAAGGCTGTGTCCATACAAGGAATCTGCCATTGCTCAAATCCTCGATATCCTCCGTCCCGTCGTGTTCTATGGCTTCTTCCAGCAAGTCGGACAAAGTCAGTGCGCCATCATTGCTTTTCAAAACGACTCGTCCTCGTCGTGAGAATAAGAACGCCGTTGAGCTGGCCACGGCGCCGGCCTTTTTGATTACTTGTCTGAGGTCATGTAGTGTGCGGTTTTTGTTATCGGTCTCGACATCGACTATCAGTGCTATATTGGGCGGCAGGAGGGCTTCGAATGTCATTGCTTCTAGTTGACTTCCTGTGGTGGAACGGCCCTGGCCTCGCGCGATGGCCGCTTCGACGAGTGCCTTTGGTATGCTGGCTATTGGGGACAAAGGTGTGTTAGTCTATCGCAAGCATGGCCACAGCATCGTGTTTCGTCTGAGCTTGTTGCTTCCAAGTCGCGTACCTTTTGCCGCGGCTGACATGGCAGTTACCAATTGAGGATTGTTCTTGACATCTTCACCGTGCACTATGAGGCTGAGTTAGCGGTGACTGTAGCTAGGTCGCGGGCTTCGATGTAGTTAGATTTACAAACATCTGGAGTGCAGAGTTATTAGCCTGATGTGTTCCGTTCTCTCTGCTGCCTTCCTCTTATCCATAACGGCCTTGATGTGTTTCACCTTGGACCACTTGTTGTGCCCGGCCAGTGACGTGCGCGTCGTGACAAATGTTCGCAGGCCTTTTTGGCAGACAGAGTGGCCCATGACTGCGTTGGCCGTCTTGCAAAGCATGCCTTGGGAAGTTAGAGGAACGCTGCACCTGGCCATAACCGCGGCCATGATGAAGTAGATTGAGATTTGCAAACTTCAGCCAGTATATCGAAGTTCATTGGAAGCCGTCACGCGCATCAGGCTTCGACAGAGAGGAAGCTCATTGATTTGGCTTGGGATCAAAAGAATTGGAATTTGGCTGTCTGTATCCACGTCGGCCCACCCACGAAACTGGCAGTGATGCGAATTTGGCTGCAATTACGGAGTAGTTATGTAACTAACCCCCGAGAGTTTTGACATTTGGGTCCCCACCACCTTCAGACATCAATCAGCTCCCCGCCGACGAAGCCTCTTCCTATTGATATTGGCCAACGCTTCGATTTCACACAGGAATTCACCCTCGTCGAAACCTAGTCTCGAAAAAAAACGACTTCTCCAATACGAGAGCTGCCTTCACCTTGTCATTCGATACGATACCACGTATAACGGGGAACGGCTTGTGGTCTCCCTCGATGTCGACGAGTCCGGAGCCCGAAGCTCCAAGCGAGCAGTCCCCTACAGCCGAAGCTCCGTGCACAGTCGCTGCTCAAGCTTCGGCTGCGACATCATCGGCGGTCGGATCATCGACGACTATCGCGATTCCCGAGCTCGACCTCCCCAAGCTGCAAGCCTTGCCAGCTGAGCAGCAAGAGCTCTTCCTTCTCACGTTTGTGACGGATCTGAAGAAGCATGTTCTAGGGCTCGTCGCCGACGACTGCTCCGCGCAGCAATTCTACTTGAAGAAACAAGTCTTCCAGATTCTTAATCTTGCCAGTCCTGCGCCATCACGCGTAGTACGCAACAATCTTGGCAAATGTCTGGCCCACATATTCAGTATTGGAGACCGAAAGCTTCTATTCGAGACGATCAATGACTTGATCGCAATCATATCTGGGAGCAAAGCCAAGTCAGATGGCGAGTCTCGTTCTAAGCATGCTGCTGTCTCATGTCTTGGAGATGTTTTCGCCGCGGCCGGCGACAGTGCGATCGGCCTACATCAATTGGCGTGTACAACATTGCTCAAACTGCTCAAGTCCGCTTCGAATCATGCTGGTCTACGTGCAGTTGCGCTGGCGGCATTGGCGAAAGTCGTAGTCATGGTGGAAGGCAGCATGGATGAAAATTTATGTCGAGATATTTGGAAACAAGCTCGGAATTATGCCGCGTCCGATAAAGGCTCGTTGGTGGTAATATCGGCATGTCGATGTCTAAAAAGCCTCGTAAAAAGCACACCATATTTTTGGAACTCTGCTGATCTCGACAAATTGGAATCTGCTGTCTTCAAAGCGGTTGACTCAACTTCTACTCTGGTCCGGCACGCCGCCGCAGATTGCTTTGCGGAAGCACTGGTTCAAGGCTACGCCCCCCATGGTATTAGTGATTCATCCAAGGGCAAGAAGTCGAAGCCCAAGATGAAGAGGACCTCTACACATCCCGCCATCTCAAACATCACCGAAGACGACGACGAGCTGCCCCCACGGTCTGCCAGTCCAGCTCCGAACGGCAAGCGAGCGCAAGATCTTGCACTGTCTCTCACAGACATGCTCAAAATCCTCTCGAACCAATACGTCAAGCCAAGTACATCTAACAAGATGCGTGCTGCCATTGGTATATGTTACGGCAAACTTTTCCATCGGCTGGGAGAACGTACGATACAAGCCAAATACTTGCAAATCGTTGAGGCCTTGTCTGTGGATATCCTGGGGCATCCGACCATTGCGAACAATCGCTACCGACTGTTGACAGGCAGACACATCATTGGCACGGTTCTTCACGACATCGTGGGTCGCGAGATTTTAGGTGAATCTGGACAAATATCAGCTGCCGAATCGTTAGTGAACAACGTGCTGAGAAACTATCCTCAGGCGCTTGCTGAGCGTCCCGAGCCTTCCAAGCAGACGTTGATTGTCTCTTTACGGGCTGTTTCATCTCTCGTCGCAACTCTTGGGTCCGCATCAAACAAGTTCGCAGAGTCTTGTCGCGACGGTCTGCTACAGGTGCTTCAACATCCCAGCTATTCAGTGCAAATCTTCGCTTCTCGCTGCATGAAGATATTTGTACTAGCCTGTCCACAGCAACTACTACCATGTCTCTCCGTGTGCATCAACAGTCTTACTCGAGAGCTATCGTTGCTTGGTGGCGGCCGTAATTCTCCACGACGGTGTCTCGGCTTTGCTCATGGGCTTGCAGCCACCTTGAGCACCAGCTCTGCCCGGCCCCTCTACGGATCCGTTGATATAAACAGTCGCGTACTTACAATGGCAACTAACTTGCTAAAATCAAGCAGCCAGTCCGAGTTGAGAACATCCAGTACCCAGGTCCAGGTGGCTTGGATCCTCATTGGGGGCCTCATGTCCCTTGGCCCCAACTTTGTCAAGATTCATCTTTCGCAACTGCTGCTGCTCTGGAAGAACGCTCTACCCAAGCCTCTCGCCAAGGATAACACATCCGCCAGAAGTCTGCTCGAGGCCTCTTTCCTCACGCATGTGCGTGAATGTGCACTTGGGTCCATCATGTCGTTTCTGGAGTTTAACAGTCGTCTTTTAACGGCTGATGTTTCCAAACGAATCGCAGCAATGCTTCAGAGCACAACGACCTTTTTGAAGACGCTTCCTTCCAAGAAGACTACGGAAGACATATCCCAACGACTGACGCCGGCCGTTCAGCTTCATGACCTCGACAAGATGGTCCAGCGCCGCGTGCTTCAGTGTTATATCCGATTGGTCAACCTAAGTCCTGCTGGCGGAAGCGACGCACTCTTGCAGTCCAATTTGTTGACACTAGCCATCTCGCTTTTTGCAGATCCAGAGAACTACAGCCCTAGCTCCTTGAGTGCGTCAATTGCCAACGCCGCCGGTGCCTTTGACTCGATCTGGGACGTCGGAGACAACACTGGCTTTGGAATTACTGGTCTGGTATCTGGTTTCCATGTGAAGCGGCTTCCCGGCCAGCAAGACTCTGCCAGTGACGGCGAAGTCCAAGTACTCAGTCCAGAAGACCGAATCGATAACCTGCTGAAGTCACCTGTTTGTGGTAGCCTTGAGCATGATTCATCTATGTTATACGTAGGCCAGGTTGATGATCTCGACGTTTTTCCCGACCCACCTGCCACAGAAGTCGTCAACAACGCAATTCAGTTGTTTGCTTTTGCTTTCCCCCTTACACCGGCCAAGGTCCAGGAAAGCGTCTTGGAACAAATAAAGACATTCGCATCTGCTGGTCTCTTACAACGGGACGCTGGACGCAATGCTGCCATTACGGTCAATGTGGCGCTTGCGATCCTTTCGAGCATGAAGGTCGCTGTCAAAGAAACTAGCTCACAACCAGGCAGTGTGGCAAACCTCGCTGTTGAGCGTCTATTACAGGATATGGTGCGAGATTTCGTCATAGACCAAGATCAGTATGTGCGAAGCTTAGGATACGCATCGGTGGCGAGACTTTGTAACATATACGGCAACGCGTTCACCAACCAGGAGATCAAGTACCTCGTCGATACCATTGTGAGTAACCGTGAGCCCAGTGCCCGAGCAGGATGCGCCATGGCTCTCGGTGCTATTCAAACCAAGCTCGGCGGCATGGCGGCTGGGTATCATCTGAAGACTATCCTGGGTATACTCATGTCTCTTTGTAATGACCCTCATCCTATTGTTCACTACTGGGCCCTTGAGGCTCTTTCGCTTGCCTCGGACGCTGCTGGGCTCAGCTTTGCTGGCTACGTTCCTAGCACGCTGGGAATGCTGGCTCAATTATACGTGACCGAGACTCACCACGCCGAGATCTCATCCGTCATCTCCATGAATCTTGAAGTGGACCTCTCGACGGTGGCCGCCATAGCAAAGTGCGTCGACTCGTTGATTAATGTGCTAGGACCTGATCTGCAAGATGCCAATAAATCGAGAGATCTCATATTCACGCTTGTCAATCAATTTCAGGATGAGAGCGATGTCTTGGTCGAGAAAGCTACATTGGCTTGCCTTGAGCACCTGTCACTTTACGCGCCTGGTCAGATACAGTTTGGAGATTATGTACAATTGCTGCAGAGATACCTCAAATCTGGAAACGCAACGTTAAGAGATGCAGCTGTGGATGGTCTGCACAACATAATGAAGCGGGAGCCGAAAGACGTCCTGCAAGAGGCCGAAGACGGGTTTGAAGAGCAACTTTGGTTAGTCCTCGACAGCGTTCCTGACCACGAAGGTATTCGGAATATTGTACGCAACTGGATGTATCAGTCCTGTCTCATCGAGACAACGGATTGGCTGCAGCGAGTTCAGACAGTTTTGAAAATGACAAGAGCAAAGACCGAAGCGCAGGATGTTGCCCGACCAACTGGCCGAGTTCCGGATTTGCAGGATGAAGAAGTAGCTGGGTTTGCGGCCGCTCCTTCTGGTGGGAACGAGGGCAAAGATAACTCTGCGCCAGCCGAAGCAGAACCGTTGAGGTGGCAAGTAAGAACGTTTGCTCTTAGCTGCATCAGCGACATCTTCGCCGTGATTGCCAAAGACGTTGCTGCCAACGGGGAATCTGCAGCGCAGGCAGCGTTGCAGAACAAGGTGGCCGATGTGGTACGCATGGCTTTCTCGGCTTCCACTTCCAGCGTGTTGGAACTGCGCATCTGGGGTCTGAAGATCATCGGCGCAGTTTTAAAGATGTTTGGGAAAACGTCCGATCCTGATTTTGAAGAGGCTATGCTCCTGGAACAGTACCAGGCACAGATTAGTTCGGCACTGACGCCCGCCTTCGCCGCCGAGTCGTCGCCAGAGCTGGCATCGGAGGCCGTCAATGTTTGTGCAAGCTTCATATCGATAGGAATTGTGACCGATGTGGACAGAATGGGACGTATTCTGAAGACACTCGTGACAGCATTGGAAAACTTCTCCATTGACAATGAAAACGCAGGGATAGGAGAGTTGAAAGGGTTGAGCAGCAACGCGCAGGTCATGGTCAAGATCTCCGTCTTTTCCGCCTGGGCAGAACTTCAGGTGGCAAGTACTGAGCAGAAGTACCTGATGGACGTGCTCAAGCCGCACATCGGAACTCTCACGCCCCTTTGGCTGGAGTCACTACGGGAATTCGCCCGTCTTCGATTCGAACCTGATATTTCCATGACTCTAGGCCCTCCTTCTCTTTCCGGCAGCCTTGATACAATCTACGCAGCCTTGAACCGAGAAACTTTGCTCCGATTCTACCAAGACTCATGGCTAAAGCTTGTCGACGCGATTGCGAGTCTGATTGAGCAGGATAGCGAATTTGTGTTTGATGCACTGGACGGAAAGGAAGCTCACGAAGGAGCACCGAACGGGGCTTCCAAGGGCTCTGCAATCAACTACCGCGACGAACCTGTGGCCTTCTTCTTCGTGCTCTTCGGCCTGGCCTTTGAGGCTCTTGCAATCCGACCGGGCCAAACCGATTCTCTCGCGACAAGAGAGCAGGCGCTCGACATTCTAAAGGCTCTGAAAAAGATACTTGATCCAAGTGTTTCTGGTCACGCCATCTACAGGCCTGATGTCTTTGCCGAAACAATGGACTTATTCGATCGTCTGGTGTTAACAGAAGGGTTGGACATCCAAAGGGTCATTGTCGACATTGCCCGCGGGCTTTGTGTGACTCACCCGTCCGCCAGAAGGCAAAATGAAGACGAAGGAGATTTGTCAGAGGACATTGATCAGTTGTTCGAATTGACGCGCATTATCGTGTTGGTCCTATCAGGTCTTCTCCCGAATATTGCGGAGGACAACCAGCCAGTCCGACATCAAATGAACGAAGAAGCCGTCATCCTTATTCAGAATTCCTTGGATGCCCTCGTTGACGCCGCAGAAGTTTTCCCGTCCATCATTAAGACCGACTTGCATGCATGCATCATACACATTTTTGCCACTATCCTTTCTACTCCTGCTTGTCAAGAGCTGGTCGTTCCCCAATCGCTGGCCATCCTGAAGCGTTTTGTTCTCAGCATGCCCGTCTCATCAGGTCATTGCGCCGACGACGGTCTGCCGCCCCAGGCTCAAATTCAGGGCTGCCTGCGTCGTTTCCTGTCCATTTACCTATATGCGCAGAGAAGAGAAGATCCGACGTCTCTGACTTGTGTCAAGAACTGCCTGCTGGCGACAACCATCCTGTTCACCAGTGGCAAAAATCAGTTGCCTGCCAATCACCCACTTGTCGCTCGGTACCTCGAAGAAATCCTAGACTGTCTCACTGACCGAATGGTAAGCTTCCCCTTCCCTCTTCTTCATGTGCCACAAAACAGCTGACCTAATCCCACTCTCTCACCAAACAGACCGCCAAGATCGCTGCCAATTGCGCGCGTTCTCTTCTCCTTCAGTCGTCTCCCACACCGGCAGATCAGAGCATTGCTCGCTATCTCTTTCCCAGGCTGATAGCCTTTGTCACCAACGTGGAACCTGAAGATCCCGAACGATCACGGTTCCTAGTCACTCACACGCTCTGTGCATACGTTGGAGCCATTCCCAAAAGCCGCGTGCCCGCTGCTTTGGCCCTCGTAATACCAACCCTGATGACACGTGCCGCGGGAGAAGGCGAGGAGCTTTACCGAGAAACAAGCATCAGACTACTAGATCTGGTAGCCACGGATCAAGATGTCTTCAGAGGAATAGTCGGGGCGATGAATAGCGGTCAAAGAGCATTTCTGGAAGAGGTCATCCGCTCAGGACAACAGGCAGGCGACGCAGGGGATAATTCGTCGGCCGATGATGCCGGTAAACCCAGCATCACTCTCAAGATGAATTTTGGCGGTTCATAGTACAGTGAGGGAATATCAGATCCATGCCTTCGGGGGCCTTGTGGATGAGAGCGCTCCCAGGTAGTTGAATGGAGCAAAGGGTTTGATTCCTGACTACATCGGAGAGCAAACACCGGAGAAGCAGGATATGACGCCGAGGGACGACAAGGTGGTAGATAGAATGCTACTACACTACACTACGTACATAATTCATAGTACGGAACATACATCAACTTGCCCGTCGCGTTCACGCCAAACGATGCAGCTGAGAAAAGGTAGTGCATATAGTTAGTACATAGAGCTCAAGTACGTTGTACTTTGCCCGTATGTTTGTCGAAGAAAAGGGAGCCCCCTCTCGCCAAATAAATAAATCAAGGCATTTGAGCCCCCATATCGAATCTGTATGCTCTCTTCTTTTCATGAATCTCGCTTCCCTCTCACCAGTCACAGAATGCTGTTTCCTGCTTGAAACTGTTTTCTGTGTGTTGCACTTCCCCTGATGAGAGGGTGTCAACGGAAAAAGAACGGCATGGCACGCGTGCACCTACATGACGAAACAAAGAATGTTGGATGATGGGCGTAGACACGCGCCCAGCCAAGTCGATGGCGATTTTTTTTTGAGTCCCCTTATTCGATAACGCCTCTGCTTCGTGCATGTATGTATTTCGAGTCCTGTTCCAAACTCAGATGTACTGGCTCAGTGTTTTCCCGGGTTGGATTTATTAAAGTAAAGAGAGGTGAAAACAAGTGCTCTTGCCGATATTCGCCACGTTACCTTCCATCATTTTTTATCTTTTATTTTGAAGCAGCTGCGAAGCTCTTGCTGTTTGTAGAGCCGGAGGCTGAATAGTTTGACCGCCTTCATTGTTTCAGGGGTAACAAAGCCGTCCGGGTATTGTAAGTAAGCTCGTTCAGGTTGGCACACTGCGATTATACATATCTACCTATTCGGCTAGTTGGCCGAAAGGCGGGCTGTTCAGCCGGTGGTAGGTATTGATGACCCCTGAATGTTGACCAGAGATGATGCTCCCTGGATGATGACCCTGCGTCTCAGTAGGTAATACCATCATAGCGTCAAGATTCCGCGTCATCACGATCTGGCACCCGGTTTCGTCCCACCCCTCATTTACCCACTTTCTCGCCTTTGTTCCCAAGCCTTGTTTGTGCAAATGTTGGCCCATCCATTTGAAGTGAAGTAGGTAAGTTATAACAGAGCCTAGGTAGGGCCAGAAAGAGGGGCGGATCGAGCCGCCAGGCAATTTCGGTCTAAAAGAACAGCGTCAGCATCCATCTCAAGGAGCCTCATTTTCTGCCGCTGTTGATCGGTGGCAGAAGTTACCGATTGGCCAGCCGCTGCACCTGCCTTCATGGTATGCAAGATCTCAACCCGAAGAGCATTAATGCTTCAGATTGTTTCTCTTCTACGGGATACGTCTGCCGAGGATTGAGTGATCGGATGCCCGATATGCTCATACGTTTCGTGTCCTTAATGCAAGCAGCCTGACCATACATCCGTTCATCATTTATGGTTGGCCATCATGACAGCTTCAATTGTACTTGAATGAAAACGTGTCGTCAAGCTTTGACACGTCCTCTGCAATGACTATAGGACTTGCCGAAGCTATACTCTCGGCCCCATCCCGTTCCATCCACAAACTGCTCGTTTCAACTGATCCTGCAACAGCCTCCCATGGACTTGCCTCATTCGCTGTGTCCGCAAGAGACAACAGCACGTAGTACTGTGAGTCGGACGCCAGTATTTCTGGAGACTCAGACCCATGGTTCAGCCAGCTGATTTGCAATTTCGAGGGCTTTTTACGTGCCGGCAAGTACTGCTCGGCGTTCAATGGCTTTGGCCCTTGCGACAAAGGATCCCAGACGTACGATGCACTCGGTCTTTCATCTCCTTGGCACGATATAAGAAGCACTTCCCTGGAGGTTGGATGCCAGACGAAGTCGACTGCAGAATGGAACAGGAGTGCCGCGCGTAGTTCTGCCGCCGCGAGGTCCCAGATCCATATTGTGAAGGGAGACTCATCCAGTCTTGTAGCAAGAAGTGTTGAAGAAGCATCAAACGACATGGAAGAACAACCCAAACGAGCCTCGCTGGGTATCGTCGCGCTCTCCACCACAACCTGCGGCGAGGTAGCCTTTTCTGCTCTCAAGAATGTACGCGTATTATCGGCAAGTCCCATCTGTTCTTGCCAAGCCTAATTGTGAAAACCCCGTCAGCCATTCGCGAAGACATCTATCGTAGACGCTGTTGGTGCTCTGGCACTCCGGAAAATGAATCGTACCTGCAGTGTTTCGCTCGGAGTGATGACAGTAGGGTGGAAAAGTCTCATCAGTGAACGCCAAGTTGACGTCTGCAAAACGAGGATCCCCCGACTATGGTCTCCAATGGCACATAGCCTCGAGTCACTGCTCAACTGGCAAGTTTTGATGCCTAGTTGCAGTTTTGGCTCAATCTCGTCGTTGTTTTTCAGTGTCAATCTAGACGCGTCTATCGTCCGATAGTGCTGGCCGTTTGAAGTACATATGACCAGTTTTCTGCCTTGTGTGGGAGATTCCCATAGTATAATCCACCTCCCATCCGGAGTCCATTGAATCCCTTGAGCATCCAAGGTCTGAGGTCGCCAAGCTCTCATAATTTTCCGGGAAGAAGGATGATGAACGCTAACCATATCGTTCCCATCCACCTTTGTTAACAAGACGAGATGTCCGGTTGCAGGGTGGATCGAGAAGCCACGAGTTGCCGAAACCGACTGGAAGAATTTAGGGTTGCTGATCTCGACTGCTCTAGAAGAGGCGAGATCAAAAACACTCAGCTTCAGGCCAAAGGGAGCCCAGGTCAAAACTTCCCAGTCGGTAGCTCCGAAATGTATCACAGGGATACTGCCAAGAGGCGCAGAAGGATTACTGATGACGGCACGGAAAGACGAATCGCGAGCGGGAGACACTTGAAAATGATCGCCTGCAGAGATGAGTATATTTTTTGAAGATGGAGACCAAATGACAATGCCGATGAGTCCGGTCAACTCTGGGGCCAGTTTGATAGTATGGACGATCTGCAGGGTCTTAGTTGACCGGATCGAGATGCTGGAGGAGGTACTAAGCACTGCCACGTAGAGACCGTCTGGACTAGGCGCGCAATGTGAGGTAGCTTCATGATGAATGTCAGCGACTGCTATTGTATTCTTTAAATGTATCAACCCCTCCGCTCGCTTCTCACATTTGAAGGGCCGCGAGTGATGCATCGGAGCTGGTCCAGCATCCCGCATCTTCGCCCTTGCTGAGCCCGGTTTAACTGCCGACACCAGTATGGCCTGTGCCGGCCGTTGTAAGCTGAAAAGGCAGACGCGATGGTTGCCGAGGGAGAGATTTGCGAGGCTTCCGGTGCTCTTTTTCTTTTATTGCACCTAGGGACGAGGCTGGGTACCGCCTGTCGAACCAGGAGCGTATGCTATGGCGTCTAAATATGTCAAAAAGATGCTAACGTCGTTTGTCAAGAGGCTCCATCTCGTTCGCTTTGTCATATGGCGATGATGGGTTCGCGCGTGTTTGTGCGGGTGGGAGTGAGCGCGAACAACAAGCATCGCGAAGCACGAACCCTGGTGCGCTGGGGAGACCTTAATGAGCACCTCAATAACTGCCTAATCACCACCCTAATTGCCTAAAACGATATAGCGCGTCCCTGATACCCTGCTAGCGCGATACATACTCT
>SRPP01000111.1:0-62344 GCA_018360055.1 Claviceps monticola
GCCCGAATGTAGTCGGTGACCACGCCTCGGGGAGTGCCGCTGAAGTCCGCAAGCTGTAGAGGCTTCGGAAGCTTCATGATTTTGCCCTTGAGAGATCTAACGACGCGCTGGGCGAATTCGGGCGTCATTGAAAGATATATGCCTGCTCCGGTGTCACGGAGAGCTTTGGCTTTCAGACCAATTTCGTCAATTTTCACTTCAACGGGTACAGTGAATTCTTTCGACGGTTTTGATTAGCCAATCTGAGCTATCTGTGGCACGGAACAGACGACTGTGGAATCTTCCTTGCGGGCTTCGCAACGTTCGGACCGTTCACGTCGAGGGCGGGGAGGCGACGGGGACTCTCGCTTACGCTTACGCTTGGGGGCGCTGTTCTTCTGGCGGTAGGCGAAGCCCTCCTTTCTGCTGACAACAGCGGCCGTCAACGATCGTATGAAGCTCTCGAACGAAACGTCGTTATCTACAGTGGCAAGGCGCAGGTGGCCCGAAAAATCGAAGCCAGGGGGCAGCTTGGTGTAAAGTGTGCTCTTGCGCTGCGAAATCCGAATATGAGCCTTGTCGGCCAGTGCGCTGAACCTGGCGATGAACGCTTTTATGTCATCCTGCTTGATGTCGAACATCAGGCTTGAGAGGGTGCGGTGTGCTGTGGAAGAAGAGAAGTGGTCACCAAAGACGGCCTCCAACTGTGCCAGCATCTCTTGGGCACTCGCGAAGGGGATTTCCTTCGACATATATCTGGACTTAATTAACTGCCGCGCGAGACCTCTCGTCCGGTTGAAAACGACGGTCATGCGGGCCCGCTCGTCGCGGTAGCAATCACGATTGTTGTCAAAATGATCGATAATGGTAATGATCCATCCCTCAAACTCCTCCTTCTGTCCCTCGAAGACTTCAGGCTGGGAACGCGTCTCGCGTGCCTTTGGGTCATATGCGAGGTTGTGGGCGTCTTGGTTGATGCCGTAAGGCTTCAGCTTCCTGTCAGCGGCGAGGCCTGTTGGTTTGAAATTCGTGCCACCAAAGGCACTAGTTTCTGGTGTTGCCATCTCAGGCGGGTTATAAAGCAGTGATGACTCGTCTGATTCAGGAGTAGTCTGCTGGTTCGATCGACGATGGAGCTATTCTGTGCTCGTGGTCGGGGAAAGCGCCAGGGAACAGGTCGTCTTTTTGCTTGACGTTGTTGGTGGCGGTAGCCTCGTTTTCGGGCTCTTCGCTAAGCTCTCTGCTGGCTTGGCGGGCGGATGATCTAGTTGGTGCTGCCCAGTCCTTCTTTCTTGGCCTGGGTGCGGCAAATAGTCGTTCGGGTGTTCTGCAACCTAGTTTCTGACGTCGTGTGCAGCCGACGAAGTGTTGCGCCCGGAGTCGGGCGGGAGAGTGGTTAATGGTGCATTTGTTCGACTCGTACACCAGCGAGTGGGTTGTGAGTCTATTATTGTGTCACGGCTGGTCACAGCGGGCACAGTGGGGGAACCGGCGATGAAGCTCTATTAACTACAATAATAGACTGAGGAGCAGAAAAGAGAAGAAGAGAAGAAAGTGCCACCGGGGCATAGCCAAGTACCTGGCTGTACAGAGTCTGCGGCGGTCACGTGACATCGGTACCCTCCAAGTATCACGTGACTAAGGGACGCCTGGTGGCAACGGTCCTCACAAGAGGATCGGGGTGGTGGCGGTCTGGAATTTTGGCCTGGCTTCCGCGCTCACGAACTCTTTATCCATCTTCCCCCAGCAGAACCGTTTTTCATCCGGCCTAGCGGGATTGCCATTCCCGTATACCGTGATGAGCTGTGGCACGTGGTCGGACCCTGCAAGATCCGCCCCGCCCAAGAAGTCGACGTCCACATCTGCTGTGGCCTACACATGGTCGATGGTGCTGTCTCTTTTCCCTTGTGATCTCCATGTAGTTTCCCCCCAGGAGGTAGCAAGACCAAGTCTCCAGCGCGTCGTCAAGTCTAGCAATTCTTCGCTCCCCTGCGAAGCCCTTCCTTCCTTGTCCCAGAGGGGGTGGTGCTGGTTGAAGTCTCCGACGAACACGCTCCTGCCTCGGACCGGGGCCGTCATAAACTCCTGGATAGGTGTGACCCATGCTGCCTCGTGCGCGGGTGAATATACCGAATAGATCTCGATGCCTTTCAGAACAATTGAACACCAGTCCGTACCTGTCCTGCTGGACCACTCTTCGGGCCCGTGTTGTCTGTGGATATAGATTGCCGTTCTCCCCACATACACGGCTAGTTGGAAAAGACCAAGGCTGGAATGGGGGGGAATCTTGTCAATGCCCGTTGGCTCTTGAAACGCGATCACGTCAAACTTGGGTTGGGAGCTCAGTGCCAAGTGCACGAGCTGTGCGCGTTTGCGCGTGTTCCAGTACATAATTTTGATGGCGTCCATTATAATCGGGTCGGTACGGCGGTACCTGCCGTCAGGGGATCTGCCGTCGATGTCGCGGGGGTCAGCGTTGGGGTTCGTTGTGCCGGTGGGAGTGTCTCATCCCGTAGTACACGCTCGCTCGTGGCTCTGGTGAGCCTCGTCATGATTCGCGGGCGTTCGCTCTGTACGCGGTTGCGGCTTCCTGGAGGCCTTCCAACCTTCCTGCGAGGGGCTGCCTCTTGGGAAGGCGTGGCCTCTGCCTCTTGACGGTGTCCTGTGCCTGTGTTGCCCTCTGGGGCTGCGGGGTGGGCGAAGTGTGTCGGTCGGTTGAGGTAGGCCACCCTGGCCTTATCCCATTGAGCATTGGCGGTGGGACATTCGCGGGACCACGCCACGTGTGGCCCGGAGCAGTTCAGACAATGAGGGCGAGATTCTCCTTTAAAGACTGGGCAGACTTCGTCGCCACGGTCGTGTCTACCGGCTGCGCATCGACCGCATCTCGCTGGGGTTTGACAGTAGGCGGCGATGTGCCCAAGCTTAAAGCAGCGGTAGCACTGCCTCGGGTTGACGGCGTCGTCGTACGGCATCGCGTCGAAGATCTCCGATTCGTAGACTATGCCATTGTCGCATAGCCTGTTCGCTGTTTCGATACCGTCGACCGCGACGATGAGGGGGGAGAACGAGGAGGAGCCCCTCGGTTTTCCGGTCGTAACCTTGGCGATCCCGGGGCCGTTAGAGGCAATCAGTTGTTTGACCATTTCGGTCGTGTCCTGCTTGTCGGATCGCCGGACGGAGAAAGACTTGACGATAATGGTGAACAAACGACAGCTAAGGGCCGCTTCCGGGCCGAACGCCGTCTTCATACACGCGTCTGCTTCGATATGGGGTCGTGCCGGCTCTCGGAAAGTGACCACGGTGTCGCCGCTTGGAAGCCGACGTGCGGCTACGGCGACCGGTGCTTGGATCGCTCCGTTGACGGCGTTCACGATTTCCACAGGCTTGCGTCCGATGACCGCGATGCTGATGGAAGATCTCTTGACGATGACCTCGCGGTGGACGCGAGCAGGGACCGCCATTGGGGGGGGAGCGAGGTGTTTGGGCGTTGCTGACCGGGGCACTACGGGCCACGATCGACGCCCACGTTGGGGGGGGGGCGTGAAATGCTTCGGAGACGGCTTCTCTCACCGCCGCCTTGACATTTTCAATGCCTTCGGTCAAGCTCTGCTGTTGCTTCGCTTTTTCGTCGAGGCGTCCCCTTTCCTGGGCGTGTTCAAACCCTTCGCGAAGGGCGGGGAAGAAGGTCGCCCACGCAACTTCCGGCGACGCTGCGCCGAGACACTCGATGAAAGTGTCGTATACTTTTTTTGTTCGTTTCGACAATTGTTTCCGCGACGGGATCTTCTCGCTTTGACCGTCCATTGGCGAGGGCGTCGCGTGGCGGGTGAATTTTCAATTTTATATCCGACAACATATGCTTACGTGTAAGATTTAACTTTCCACGACGAGTGCAGCGAGCAGCCCGCCGCAGGCGGCCCCCGGCAGGGCCTTCGGAGGGAAGTTGCGTCTGTCTACATCAATACAAACGTCTGTCTGCATCAACAATGGCCCAAGTTCCACTGTCCTCATCGTCGATTACTGGCCACTTTCCCAGTCCTTCAAAATTCAAGACGTTTCAATGTCGATTACCATACTCTGCCCTGTTCCAGCCGTCTCTTCCACTGTCCTGCCTCCCATTGAGCGTTGCTCCAGTGCGGGCGTTCGGCGTCACCAGGATAATACGCAGTTTCCCTTGACTGTCGCCTACGCCATCACGGTCCACAAGTCGCAAGGCACGACACTCGATCGCGCTGTTGTCGACGTCTCTGCCAAAGACTTCTCGCTTGGGCTGTCTTATGTGGCTGTCTCGCGCGTCAAGACGCTGGACGGAATCATGTTCGATGCTCCTTTTGGTCATCAGTCCATTTGTGGCAGGGTCACACCAGAGAGGGATCTCCGTCGATTGGATGCCGTACGGCGCCAGGCTCATCATCTACCGGCGGATGCAGATGAGGTTGATTAGTTGGACTTTCTGAGCCGTGGGTGGCTTCATCTGGGATGGCACCTTAGACGACTCGTGGCATAGTACACTGCAGCCATATTGTCCGTAATGGAGGGATCTTTGACTCGATGGTTACATTTCTGTGACGTCTGTAACGATTGGTGCGGGAGACGCATGTTTTATGTGTTCTGTATATTTGGTGGAATTAAAATTGATTGAGCTAGTAAACTGAGCGAAGTCCATTGTCTTTGGCGAGAGATATGTGATTGAAAGTAACAGAGTTTGTGACGATGCGAGCGCAGCGAGGACAGCCCGCGGCAGCGCCCCCGGAGAGTCGCCGAAGGCAAGGAGGGAAGAAGTCTGAGCAGTGGAAGGGTAACTAGGTGACAGGAGGTAACTATGTAGGTGCCCGCACCGAGAGACACCTTCAATCTTGCCTACGTATGTACCTATCTTTGGCGCCATGTACATATGTATGTACATGGCGCGACCGTCAGTGCGGTCACGTGAATCCTCGGCACCAGGACCCTTCAGCTTTAGTACCTAAAGTCCCTTCAGACTTCCCATTTTAGCGCTGTGACTGTTGAGTTGGTCTTTATCAATTGAAGACTGACATGATTTCCTCCAGATGGAACTTTGGCGAATATTGGAGTATCCCGACGATTCGCCGACATCTGTCGACAGATGTGGCCACTGTGGTCAACATTAAACAACGGACTTCACTTGCGACTGTGCCAGTGCCACGCCCACAACATCGGTCCTCACCCCAGCGTGGGAAGCTGTTTAAAGCCATCGCACGCGAGGCGGAGGAGTCCGACGATGGTGTTCTACTTGCCTCAACGTCAACCCTGAAACGACAGCTTGTATGCAATGATGCTACGCGATGGAAGTCTACGTACTTCATCATACGGCAGGCTCTCGCCAAGCGCGACAAGGTCCAAAACTTTCTTGACCTCAACAACCAAGACATTTGAGAGCCTTCGAGTATGATAGAAATAGCTTCACTTCCATTTCGCCGCCCTGCCACCCCAATCCCCATCCCCCATCTACGCGACTCGTCTATCCGTCTCCGCAGACACACCTCCCGTATCAGGGGTCAAGTAATCCGCATCCTCAGCAGCCTCATACTCGGCGATCAGATCCCCCACTACCTCCCTCGCCTCGTCGAACTCGTTGAGGTTTTCTGAAAACGGCGCCGTCTTCTTGTAGCTTTCCATAAAGGCGTTTCTTTTCCGCATACCATCGTATTGTTTGACGATGCGTTTAAACAGCTGTATATGGCAAGAAGGTTAAAAAGCGGGTGACGAGTTAGCAAAAGATGGAACGATTTAAAATGTGACATGGCATTGAGTCGGAGATAAGGACACACGTACTGTTGCAATGCTGGTGTGATTCGCAAGCATGAGACCACTGACTCGATGGCTCATGGGAATATAGGGACTTCTCTTGGTCAAGGCGACCTGGATACTGGCAGGGCCCCAGGGGATGAATGTCGCGAGACGACGTTCCCGGATACGCAGCAGACTCTTGTGCACGTCCGTGGGGTCGACTTCGCCCTGGATGACGTTCAGGATGGAGATGTAGCAGCTCTTCTTGCCGGGGACGGTAGACACCATGCGGTTCTTGGGCTGGAGCAGCCGCCTCATGACGTCGAGAACAGTCGTCTTGCGCACAGTCTTGGCCTGCTCGACCTGATCTCCGGTGAAGGGGGTATATGCCGTCATGAGAAAGTGGCACCTTGGTGTCGGGATGAGAGATGCCAGGATGCTGACGAGATCGTTGTGCATATACCCGGGGTATCGCAGAGTAGTCGTGCTAGCCGACATGACGGTCGCAACCTATTTGCAATGTCAGACGTGGGAATTTGTGTGTCGGCGTTGGAACGCTTGGAATGTAATGGCCTCAGAAGTAAACCATATCTGTGAATCAAAGGATGGAACATACCAGCTGATTCGTCTGCTGGAAACTCGGCTCCTGCACATGCAACCGATCCGCAGCAATATGGCTCAACGCGCCATTGTCTAGAACCACGACCGAATCCGCATTCTGCACCAACCGTCGCATCGAAAGCACGCTATTATATGGATGCACGACCACATCGCCCGAGTTCGTCGTATCCGGAAACACCGAATACGTCTGTATAATCTTCTTGGGGAACCGATCGTTCAGCCTCTCGAGCAGAAAGCTGCCGAGACCCGAGCCTGTTCCGCCAGCGATAGAGTGTAGCATCATGAACCCTTCGAGGGAGTCGCTTCCGTCGGCCTCGCGGTCAATCATCTCCATGATATCTTCGCAGACGGCCTCACCGGACTGGTAGCCATCACCCCAGTTGTTGGCGGCGCCCATACCATTTTTACCAACGTAGAAGTTTTCGGGGTTGTAGATGTTTTTGTAGGGACCGTTTTGGATGCCGTTGATCACCTGTAGAAGAGCGAGAAGGGTGTGTTAGCTTGCGTCGTAGGGACATGCGAGAAACACAACAAGTTGCTGAGAATCCAAGCTTCGATTCGGTTCTGGGGGAGAGGAACGCACTCGAGGCTCCAGGTCTATGAGAATCGCTCGTGGTATATATCTCGTATCGTCGCTCTGGTAGTAAAACACGTCCTTGCGATCGCCTCCCTCGGTGGCAAAGTCTTCGAGATTGCCATCTTGGCTAATGCCATGCTCCAAGCAGAGCTGCTGCCAGAACTGGCTTCCAACTGCGGAACACGACTGTCAGCGCACAAGTCGATTCGCTGGAATCTGCATGAGGAGCGAATAGTACTGGTCGCGGACGGCGTCGAGCGCCCATCTGGGGACACGTACTGCTGTTGCCGCACTGCCCAGCCTGGATCGTGATAATCTCCCTGCGCAAGCACGAGGGCGTCAGCAATCAACCGTCACGACTAGCAATGGGGAGATCCGCAACCTTTGACAAGCACATACCGAGGCATACTAGTGGCTAGTCTGAGGGCAAACTAGGATGCCAGTTGAGCATCTGGAGAGAAACGTGACGAGGGACAGCTTGAGCTCTCCTTGCGCCAGGTTCAAGACGCGACGGCTAGCAGACGCGAGTGCGTCACGCAAATAGGGCTGGAGTATGTAATGGTAGATAAATAAGTCCGGAACCTTGGTTACGTACTGAAAGCCGTCCGAAACTGAGATGACAGCATTTTTTTCGGGACCCACTTAATTACTGGGATCACAGCAATGTACTTTCGTCAACTGAAGTCATTTGTTTTGAGCTCGATGACTAAAAGGCGTAGTGTACGCAATGAAGCATTTTCGCGCGAGCAACGCGCAGGCAGCGCGCAGGCCCGGGCTATCGCGTCTGACGCGAATCTAAGTCGCGATGCTGCCGCGAGAATGCTGTCTTGCGATGCTGTCTAGCAGAGTCGTCTCGCGATCGGCGATGATCGGAGACTCGGATGTTGAGTGCAAATGGGGTGGACCAATAGGAGGCCAGAATAGCTCCGATACGTGGGCCTTGGAGTTGTCACCAGTGTCACGAACGTCACAAACGTTTGAGGTGAAATACAGTGTACAGTACGTTGTACGACGGTAACGTTCCTGACGGTAATTTGCACAGCCCTACTCCGTAACTACTCCGTACACGCAAAGCAAGCATGTGCTGCCGCCTGCGCGTGTCCACTTGGAATTTCCTCGCCCCGCCCCCGCGTTTCCAACGGGACCTTTGGATCTTGATCGCGAATCCATCGCGGAATTTAGATCTTGAATTTACAAGACGCAGAAGGTTATCTGAGACAAGCCACACTGTCTCTTTGGTCACTGGTGGGCGTGCAACTCATTATGCACCACGTCAATAAGCTCGTGTGAATAGAAACGGAACTAAGGAACTACTTCGCAAAAAGTAAAGGCACTCCTCGTAAAGTTCGAAGTCGATAAGTAGAAATCCGTCGCGATAGCCAGAACTGCGTGCATAAGAAGGCCTCCCTGGCCTCCATCGGAATAAACTCTCCTGCCACATGCATAAATACAATTTTTGCGCAGCTGTCTTTGTAGCAACGCAGTAAAATCACGTCTCAAACGCGAGCCCCTCCTAAGAATCAAGATAGTAAGGACATCGTATGGCGTGCTCGTCCTCATCTTCTCGTCCTGTTTGACTTTGTCTCGTCTTGTTCATCTCTCGCCCCATGTATCTCTCTCTCATCCAGTTCATCTCTCGTTGAAATACGGAGTACCTAACCTCTCATTCTGTTCACATCTCTCTCTCTGAGTCTCGTCCTGCCCTCGCTGTCTCTCATTCTGTTCATCTCCCGTCCCATTCAATGCTGCACCTACTATGTAGACACAGATATGACCATGCCAAGAACCAGTGACAACATTGATGCAAACAGTGCCAAGTACAGACAATCTGATGTCAACATTGGCGAGTGCAATGAGAATGCAAAGAGCGTAGACAAGATGCAAGCGAATGCAGGCGAATGCAAACAAATAAACATAAACGCTACACGCACTGGCTCTACAGCGCCAGCAAACACCCCCAGTCTTTCTCTCCTCCCTACATCTTTTTCACACAATCTGCAAAGTAAGAACCAAAATCAACAATCTGACATTTGATAATCTCACAATCCGAAACCCCAACATACCCATTTCGCCATTCTCTTCATGCAAAGCCAGCCTCAAAGGCATCCGAAAACAAAAACAAAACACCGCAAAACAGAAAGCTCATCAACAACATGCCGCACTTCCAGACTTTCGCCATCCTACAATCCCACAGTTCCAAACTTCCGCAATCCTACAGCGTCAAACTTCCACAATCCTACAATGCCAGTCTGATTTTTTTGCCAAAATGATTCAACCCTTCCACACGCAATGCATCACGCCGTCTCATTACACTTCTTATTCTCCTCCATCACCACCGCAAGCTCCTTCGCCAACTCTCTCTTCTTCACCTGAATCATCCACGTCTCCAACCCCGTTCCATCCTCATTCGCCGTCGCCAGCCTCACATACTTGTCCTGAGCCTCGTACTTCAAATTCGGCAGCAACGCCCGGTTCAGAGCCACATGTCCGCGCGGTTCCGTCCGTAAGAGCAATCGCACTAACTTCGTCTCCTTGTTTTGAAGGAGACGTAGCTGTCCTATGCCCTGGACGGCCCATGGGCTCTTCACCTTAGCTGCTGCTGCTCCATCCTTGTCATCCGACTTGTCAGAAGCAGTTACAAATTTGAGGACCTTGGCTCGGACTTCGTGAAGGACGTCTTCGTTCTCATCTGCAGCATTCACCAGATTCACCTGTTCTTCCTCCTCGCCAGATTCGCCAGTCGCTTGGCCGTCGTTTGCGCTGTCTGCTTGCGCCGAGGCCTCGGGGGTCCCTGCAACGGGAGTTGAGCCTAAGCTGGAGCCGCTGGGGAAGCTAGTGCCGCCGGGAAAATGTAGGGGAGAATCTAAAACCGACGCTTTAGCGGCGCGATTTTCCGCCCGGGAAACGGAGACTTACCGGTCCCGGTGGTGGAAGTTTCACCAAGGAGCGGCTGGAGATTCGAGACCGACGCAACTGGTCTGGGACCAAGGACCGAGCCCGTCTCCTCCGCCGCTGCAGAATGTTCAGACACGCTGCTGAAACTAAAAGAAGGGGGTTGCGTGGGGTCCGCTCCCGTCACCGGAGCGCTGCTAAACACGGCAGAGCTGCCAAACACGGGAGCATTGGTCACGTTGCTTCCGAACTTGAATGGCGAAACGGGTCTCGGTGGAGCAACAGGCGCGCCACCAAAGGAAAATGAGCTACTGGCGGAGGGAGCAGCAGCAGGTGCCGCCGCATCGGCTCCGCCACTGGCAAAGGAGAATGGATTGTTGAAAGAAGATGAAGGTGTCGTCGTCGTTGCCGCCGCCGTGGGAGCGCCTTTGCCGAAACCGAAGCTCAAGGAGTTCGAGCCTAGTGCCGTGTTTGAGGATCCGCCAAAGATGTTCACGGTCGACTCAGCAGGTTGACTGCTTGCACCACCAAACGAGGTTGTAGAGCCAAAGATATGCTTGGTGGGCGCGGCAGGCTTTTTGCTTTCCTCGCCAAAGGAGGATCCGGGTCGAGTGCTTCCCTCGCCAAAAGAGGAAGCTCCAAAGACATGCTTAGCCGGCGATGTAGGCTGGCTACTTTCGCTACCAAACGAAGATGAAGCTCCAAAGACAGGCTTAGTCGGCGATTTGGGTTGACTACTCTCCCCACCACCAAAGGAAGACGCAACCCCAAAGACATGTTGAGTCGTCGATTTGGGCTTGCTGGTTTCCTCACCAAACGAGGACGTGGGTTGTCTACCAAACGAAGAAACACCGAAACTACTCGTCGCCGGCGCCGAGGCTGCGATCGTACTGCTTCCACTCCCAAAGTTAAACTTGGGTGGCGCATCATCGATAGCGCTGCTCTTCAAGGCGCTCTGGGCGGATGACGAGAAATCGAACTGCTTCATCGAATTACCAAACGGGGGCATGCCCGCTGACGTAGCCGCAGCGGCTGGAGCAGCGGCAGATTCAGCAGGAGAATCAGGAGCACCAAACGGCTTCGAGGCGGCTGGGGGAGCCGCCGTCGTACCCGTAGAGCCGAACCCGAACGACAGCTTCGGCGCGTCCGCCGCTGCTGTCACGGGTTTTGGCTGCTGAGCTGGTGTCGATTCTCGACTGCCAAAGAGGCTGCTCGCCGTGCCGGAAGAGGGCTTGGCGTTAAACGAGGTCGTCTGGTCGGTGGTGATGTTGTCAGGCGCCGGTTTCGATGCGCGGACACCGCCAAACACAGATGTCGCGGTGGAAGTTCCGGTACTGCTGTAGGAGGCTCCACCGGTGGGTGCTTGATATGTCTCAGCCGCCTTGTTCCCAAACAGAAAAGATGGGGGTGGCGGCGCACTCGCGGCACTGGATCCGGTTTCGGGGCAAGGAGCAGAAGCAAACGAGGAGCTGCTAAACACGTGGGAGGCAGAGCTTGAAGGCTGGGAAGAAGCAAACGGATTCGAGCCAAACGCGGACTGCCCTGCAGGAGACTTGGTCTCGAAGCGTGCCTTCTTGGCCGATGGCGAGTCGTTGTCCATGTCCGACTGGATACCGTGCTTTCCGACCACCTGATCAGCAGCTGCTCTGGCAGAGCCGCCATCTCCGGTGAAGGATGCCCCCTGCGAAGAAGAACCAAAGCTGCCAAACGACGCGGACGCCTTGGGGGTGGCACCTACGTTGCCGAAGGGTGAGGATATCGAAGCCGATGCCGAAGGTGCAAATTTGATGGGTGTTTTGGTAGGATTCCACGTCTGATCAGCCACAGCAGGAGCTTGGAAAGATTTGGCTTGCGACTCTGCTGGAGATGCAGGCTCGGCCTCGGCCTTTGCCTTTTCTCCCGCGTTTGCGTCTGGGGTTACCTCTACATCTGCCTGCGATCCTTGGACCCCAAATTGCTCAACGCCCTCCGCGGCGCTACTGGTCTCTTGGGTGCCCTGTGCAGCATCATCAGCCTGGCTGCCATCCTGCTCCGAGTCCGACTCGCTGTCGGCATCTTCATCGTTATCGCTGGGCTTGGGAGTGCTGGCCTGTGAAGTGTGGGCAAATATGTTGATTCCACCTCCACCCGCTGTCGGTCTTCCAAAGTTCTTGGAGGTTGTCGGATTTGAAAAAATATTGCGCGCCGAGTTGCTGCTGGAGCCGAACGCGCTCGACTCCGCGCCAGTGGCAGACTTTGCGGGGGTAGCAGCAGCAGGCTGGTTGACTACCCTTTCGAAAAGGGACTTGGAAGAGGATGGCGTCGACTTTTGTATCTTGGCTGGTGAAGGTGAATCTTCGCCACCAGAAGTCTTCCTCTTATTCTTGCCCGTAGGAGTAGGGGCAAAGGCGGTAGGCTCGGTGACCAGTGCTTCGGTAGCGCGACGCTTCCCCTTTGTGGAAGAAGGAGCCAACGAATCATCGGTTGCCTTGCGCTTCTTGGACTTTGATTTCGAAGGCGTCGGTATCGCTTCTTCTTCTTCTTCTTCTTCTTCTTCGTCTTCTGGGTCTGGCAGGCCGTGCTCTCGTCGCCACCTCTTAAGGACATCCTTGGCTGGCTTAACCTTTCGAAACTCATACAGACCATATCGTAGCATTATGAGACTCCGGCTCTTCTCGAATTCCTTGGCGAAGTTGAGGATGTTGAGCGTCCAGTCTTTGCCGTTGAAAATTTCGTCGGCGGAATATTTCAGTCGCCTCAGGTCCAGAATACAGTAGTATTGCCGGCGTTGCTCCGCATCGAGCTCGGGAGGGCAAAGGTGTGCCAGAAACTGGTCAGCATAGATGGAGCCCTTGCGATTCCAAGTTTTAGGTATCTTGTCCGTCAAAACCTCGCCAGTCAATTCGGGTGGGGGTGAAGGAATGCGCAAAGTAAACATGGGTTTGCCGTCGAACGATAAGGCCTCCTGAGGAGCACTGATGGCACGAGATGTAGCCATTTCTGGAGGAGGACTTATGGCACGAGGAGGAGTGTCGTTGGGCATGGGCTCAAAATGAACTCGTGACGGCCCAGAGGTACTGCGAGGGCGCGGTGCACTGAATGGTTTCTTCATGGCGCTTTGCAGGACCCTCGGGGTAAATGTAGCCCCAAAAGGGATTTTGGCCGGGACAGATGCCCCAAATATGTTTCTTCCTGCACCTGTTGAGCTCTGAGTGAAGCGTCTGGGCGTGGTGTCATCGAGCGTTGTCAACGGCGCACGGCGCGATGAAGGATGGGGAGTGCCAAGTCGCCTGGAAGAGGAAGACTTTGGGGATGATGGGCCAGCATTGGGGCGCTTAGCAACCGGCGACGGGGATCGAGATCGATTTGTCGGCGTGCTCGCTGAGCTCGTTGTGCTGTAGTCGAAGTCGGGTACGCTAAAGGTAACCATTTTGTGTGATTGTTCGGTGATGAGAGGGAGCTGACTTCGAGGGCGCGTTGGCACGAAGCGCTGAGGCCTTAATAGTCAAAGAAAACGTTGAACCGGCCTAGCGCAACGCAAAAGTCTTGTTGTCGACGATTGTGCGTCGAAGCTTCCCTTGAAACTTTTTTAACTGGGGCCAACAGAGGTCGAAGACTCGAGGAGTCGAGAGTCGAGGGAGGATAGGAGAAGGAGGAGGAGGAAGAGCGAGGAAGCGGGAAGAAACTAGGAAACTAGTGCGAAGACACTAAGAGAGGGCCCCTGAAGAAGCCGACACTCAGGCTAGCAACGTTCTTCCTTACGTACGTATAAGTATCAACTCAGCTTCTCGCGACCAAGTGACCCTTGATTATTTTCTTGATTGGTCTTGTGGGAACGTGGTGGTGGTCTGGGGAATCTTTGGGGGAAGGTGTGTCTCGTCGCAAGTTGCAACAATAATGGATGGAAGACAAGGCGCAAAAAGTACTGTCGCGTGCGCACTTGCGCTGCGCTTTTAGGTGGCGAACTGTTTTGGGGCAAGTGCGATGTTGGGTTAAAACGAGGAAGAAGCAGGAGGGTTGATTGTTTGTTCACAGAAAGTCCCGGGCCAAGGGCAGCTTATGAAAAAAAAAAAAAAAAGAGGGAAAATTATTGTGTGAGAACGGCGCGCACACGGCGCACACGCCACACAATAACAACAACACAAATCGCGGCTCGTGGTTGGTCTAAATCCATGACCAGTGCTTGGCACGTCGGGCCCCCAAACAAACAGCTGGCTCCAGTTGCTTGCAGCCTGCAGCCTGCAGCATAGTCCAGACGCACCAATCGACGACCGCTGGTGGAACCGAGAGCTGCACGGAATCACAAAGACGGTCCTACTGACTCCTGCTCCAGCCTGATACGTATGTATCAGATGTCAGATGCGCAGAAGCAGCTTACGGAGTATTACGCAGTGCATACGTACGTAGTTGTATGTTTATGTTACATGTGTTACATGTATGTACGGCACGAGCATGTAACTATGTAGGTACTCCGCGCAGTTTGATTAGATCATACATACTTCCCGCGAGTCAGGTACAGTACCTCGAGGGTAACGGTACCGAGATGCGACGTGTCGCGTCGTCTTTCTCGCGAAACCCAAAAAGTGGGCTCCTAATGTTTACGTCTTTTTTGGGAGGCTCTGCATTTCGCCACCCCAACGCGCGCGCTAGGATATTTTTGGGGAGGAGCCCAAAGTCAACGACTCACCACTGACCACTGACCAGTGCCCAGTGCCCAGGTAGGTAGTCTTGCAAGTTATCAGATTGCACGAGAGAAGGTATTCATCAGTGTGGTTTTCGTGAGAGGGATATCAGAGCTATTCATCAAAGGTGGTGATCAATCATAGGTACACTCCCATCAGAGTTATTTTATTCATCGAGGCTTACAATTTCTGTACTCAACACGAGTGTCTGGCAAAGAGGTACATATCAAGTAGACTGCGGAGTTAGAGCACGTATTTCCCAGGGACGTGCTCAACAATCAACCAGTTTTCTGTATTCACTATAGATTCATCTCTAAAAGTAGATATGTACTGTGTTCGCTGCCTCCTAATAGTCACGTGGAGATGCTTCCTGTAAACGTATCTATGTACTACATAGTAAGGTTGTAAGGTAAAATATGTACATACAGAGTATCAATCACAAAACCCAACATATAAGCAGGTACATAATCACCCTTGAAATACTCCCGTAATGTACTCGGACAGGGTACATAGCTGTCAAAGTCCGACTTTCCACTCCCCAGAGTTACATCATGCATAGATGTCCCCAGAGAAGTACCTACATAGTTCGTTACTTGCTCACCAAAGTCAGACTCAGTATGGAGTACATAGCTACACATGTACTTCACCAGCAAGACGCACGCAGCCACAATTTGCAAGCCTCGGCTGCAACCGAAGCAAGTTCTCCACCTCCACACTGCGGATTTCGGAACATGCAAGTCACAATCTCAAACAAACAGACCCATACATACTCCGTCTACGTTAATTTATAAGTTACTCCGGAGTCCGTACGCATACAGGTACATAGTATGAAGGTACTCATGTACATAGGTATCATTTTCCAGCGTGAACCACAAAGTTCACGATCCCTCATCGTAAAGAAATCCCAAAGGTCAATTGCATCCTATCTGATGACCTAAAATAACAAAACAGCAAGATTGTCATCCCCCATTATAATCCAGCATCCAGAATCCAGTACCCTCACAAGACCAGCCAGACCAGCCAGACCAGCCAGACCAGCCAGCACGAGCCCACTACATATCACCACCAAGTGTCAATCTGCATAACGTTGTCACACTCAGCACCACCACATGACAGTACGCGGAATTCAACCCAAGCCCAAATAACAAACAAAACGTGAGCCAACGCAACAGAGAGGAGAGACAAACAAAGACAACCCGAATACAAATCAATCATCAAGACAATAAAACATGTCGTACCATGCGTCGAATTCCACGCTCGTCAAATCTTCACAATCAGCCATAGGGTTCTTCTCAGTCTCACTGGCTCAAGTACTCTTTTTCTGCTGCTCTAAAAATTCTTCATCTGAAGCATCTAGAATGTCGTACTCGTCATCTGTCATGAAGCCATCTACTGAGCTATCCCATTCACCGTCCTTGTCGTCTTTATCGTTCTTGTCGTCCTCGTCAGTTTTGACGGAATCAGTCTCCAAGACTGCGACGGCTGAGTCAGTCTGAGTCAGCTGGGCCCCTACCACATGAGGAGTACTGGTAGCCTCGTTTTCGAGCTTAGGGAAAATCATGATGCTGCTGGCCTGGCTATCGTCATTGGCTTCTTCCATCTTTGCGGCCGGGGCCGAAAAACCGGGGGATGTGGACGGAGCAGTGCACTCGGGTTCCAGAGCCGCATTCGCTCGCACGTCCACGTCGCACCACAGGCGATGTCCGAAGCGCATGCCATCGGGAGTGGTCAGACGCCAGTAGGAGATGACCTTGCCCGGTCGTGAAGGAGTGCGGAGATTAGTACAAAACCCCCACTCCTCGCCGGGAGCCAGCGGTTGGCGGTTGGTGGTGGACGCGGAAGCAGAGACAAGTTCGGAGACACCAGCAGGATGGGCTGAATCAACTAACCCCATGTAGTCACCACCAACAAATTTGATGGAGCATCCAGCGGGCCAAGTGGTCTTGCCTTCATTTCGGAGCACCCACATCTGCTGGAAAACGAAATCAGGCGGGAGGACTGTGCCGTCTGCGATAGCGTCGTACAGAAAGACTGCGTGGAGATCTTTCTCCTGCGCCTTGAAGCTGGAAGTTGGGATTGCCACAGGCTCGACCGGGGGCTCGACCTGGAGCAGGGGCATGGACATGGGCACAGGCTCCTTTGCAGGACAAGGCGCTTGGACAACTGCATCGACTGGCTTGACATCGATGATAGTCTGAACGGTGTTCATGGCGTTTGTAGGTATTGTTGGAACCGTCTCGGTCGCCTTGCTGCACAAACGATCGCCCATGGTCGGCATTCGCTGTCCACCCTCGCGTTCACCCGTCGTGGTGACGGTTACGTTGCGCACTGGTGTCTTGAACTTGAGCATGGGGTGTGTCTTGTTGTGTTCGTTGGCAGGGCTGGCTTCGCAGTTGGCGCAGAAGTCGACATCGTGACACACGGCACACTTGTAGCGGATGCCGCGAATGTAGGCAGACATGGCGCTTGTGGCACGCGATGAGCTACACAAGGGACCATCACAGCGAACTCCAGAGTGGACCGGTTGACAAACGGTAACAGCGTGGAGGCTGGTGAGAGGTTCGTAGATGGTTACGAATCGATGGCTCGGGTGCACAAAGTGCGCACTCTGGACGCACTCAGCGCAATAGTCCCAGTCGGGGCAGTCAAGACACTTGTGACGGACGCCAGTGATGTTCTATAAAAAACATTAGTTCATTAGCTGTCATGTGGAATCTGGTCAAGGGGTGTACGTACAGCATCGCAACCATCACAGATAGCATGGTGGACCTGGTTACGACCAGGATTCAGCTTGGGGCGAATATGAGCCGGCAACTGGGTGCCAGGAACGGCAGCTGTGAAACCATGCTTGGGATGATGACCATGGGCATCTCTACCAAAGCATGATTGGCAGAGGTCAAAATCCTCACACTCCGTGCAGTGCAGAAATTCACGCTCGGGAAGCTCTGCAGATGTTTTGTCAGTTTTGCCACCAAGTCAGTTGGCGCCAACAAGCGATCAGGCTAGATGATCTGCATCACAGGGGTGGGTAACTCTCACCTCGCACGCATTGATTGCAGGTTCGCAAGTCGCTAGAAACTGACCAACAGACATCGGCAGGCGGGAAAGCATTGGAAAAAGTAGCCTCTTCGATGGAGACATTGGCTGTTGCGTTCACTAGTTCATCCAGGTCATCCGCCGGCTTAGCTGGCTCCGTCGGTGGCTCAGATTTGGCCTTGAGCTTCGGAGATATAGTCTCAGTCGTGCTGTTGACGATCTGACCATTGCTCACAGTACGCTTAATGAGCCAGTGATAATCACCATTGCATGTGATGTCCTGTTCGTGACAGGATGGACAAAGGTCGAAATCGCCGTCGTTGCAGATAGAACAATGATAGTGAGCGTCAGGAATGTTCTTCTCACAGAAGTTGCAGCAGACGGCGAACGTGGCCTTGGTTGGCGCAGATTCCGGACAAACAGGCGAAGTCAGGTCAGAAAGCTTCGGCGAATCGGAATTTGCCGCAAACGGCTGGCTGATCAATTTAGAAGGGCGCTTGACGAGGTCATCGCGAGTCTTCATGAACTTTCTAAAGCGATGGTCAAGATCTTTCTTGTCATCTTGCGTCATTATGGCGGCTTCCTGCAGCAAATTCGTATCAAAAGTCCTTGATGTTGGAGCTTTAGATGAGCTGGCGGTAGCCAGTGGTGCTGCTTGTGCTTCTCGTGACGCTTGTGCCGCCTCTGCTTTTTGTGCTGCTGGTGCTGCTGTCGATGTCGTTGATGCCTTTGGTTCCGTTGGTGCCGGTGGTGCCGGTGGTGGTGGGTTGGCGTTGAAGGACTCTATTTTGGGGATCGCCGCGACCGGCACAGGCTTGACTTCAGGAGACGTCTCCTCGTCATTGTCAGGCAAAGCAGACACACGAAACCTGAGCCTCGACTTGGCCTTTGCGGCTCTGTACAGCTGCTTGTACACAGCCATGTTGGAGGGGTCAAGCATAACATATGCAGCGGCGGAGTCGGAGTAGCGCTCGATCATGATATTGGTGTTCGCCGGAATCGGCAGAAACGATCGCAGCTGAGGCACATCATCAGTACGAGGGAGAGAGAGTAAATTATCATGTTGAAGGCACATGGGGCGCGAGGCTTCTCGTCAATTCAAGATGACTTACATGTTCCTCCAGCACGCGAGGCACCATGTCACGCAGAGGCAGCTTGGCTTTGAAGGGAAGGCCGAGATACGTCACCTTGATGGTGACGACGGCATCAGGGCCGGGGCGGGGTTTCGATGACATTTTGACTGATGGAGGGAAAGTGTTGACAGAAACGCAATCAGATACTGGCTCCAAGTCGCAATGATGATGGCTACGTTGATGGCGAGGATGGAAATGGGATATGGGATGAGGGAAGGGAAAGTTGGCTCAAACGACGGCGGGCCAGGCGATGATGGATGGAAGCGTCTCTTCCAAGCGGTGACGAGTCCAGACAGACAGAGTACTCCGGAGTCTGTACGTATGTACAACAGAGAATGTACCTACGGAGAGAAGTCGTGCTCGAGTGAGTGTGGCGGTCCTGTGGCGGGTTCAGTGGAGCTCAACAGGGCCGGGTCAGTGCCACACTGCCAACTGAGTGACAACGACTGACAAACTGCCAACTTGCCAACTTGTCCCTGGAGGCAACTGGCAATTACGCGGCGCGCGATGCTCGTCCAAGCTTCGTCTGGGGGCGGGGCGGTCGGAGGCTCGGAGCCACGCTTACAAGGTTCTTGCGGCCCTGTGCGCCTGTGCGGGGGAGTTTTCATGAGTGATGATGACAGTGACACTGATGAGGTTGACTGGTGCCTTGTCGCGTAAACCTCGTGCCGGAGAAGTTAGAACAAGTCTGGCTGATGAGTGGTGGCACTGCCACTTGTGCCATAACCTAGGTAGGTTGCCTGTGTACACTGTAGCCACTGTAGCATACGGAGCATGTACAAACATACGAAAACGGCCAACCAGCCCAACAAGCCACAGATGCTGCCGCCCGTCTGTGGAGACATGCAGTGACTTTGCCCCCAGGGTTGGGCCGTGCGGCGATGCGGCCACCAGGATTCAGCAGTGCCAGCACCACCGCAGGTTTGAAAGCAGTCAGGTGACGAAACTGTGCATAGTGTCACTGGCGATCCTGGCTTAAGACGGACGGGACGCGCCAGTGGCCACCCCAGTTTCAGAGTATTGAGGCGTTGTGGCAGCCGTGGCCAACGCGCCTTGATCACCAATTATCAGACGCCCCCTTAGCCACAAGCAGATACATACATACATACATAACTATGTACATACATACATACTATATGGGACACAGTAGGAATTCCCAATCACTGGCCAGCTTGCTCTGTACAGAGAACAATATCTACGTAAATATCAAGGTACATACATGTATACTTCTAGACGTATGGAGACGCACGGAGATGTACTACTCCGAACAGCCATCAAGGCCTCTAGGTGGATCTGCACGTCGCATCTGCATGCCGTCTTGGCTTCTACATCAATATACCTTTGCACCCATCTAGAGATATCTAGCTGCCCCCGACGGCATTAACATAACGTCAGCGACCCAGCTTGCCAAGTTTACGAATCACGCACGAGCAACTCGAGCATAACTTGGACGAACAAGCGAGCACAAATGCGAGGGGCGGCAACGCATGGCCTTGATGTGATTGGTTGCGACGTCGTGTCGCACACGTTGTCATACGACTCTACGAGAACGAGAACTGGTTGATTCATACGGTATGCTTTCCTGCCTGCCTGGACGGGACGGGACGGGATGATGGTGCCCCTATGTGCCGCTATGTGCCCCTATTCGTAACACAAACAGAGTAAACGATTCGGCTTTTCTAGTCTGCTGGTCCCACTCCGCAGAGTCGTATTCCCATGCCGCAATGGCCCCTTCAAAGACACAAATTTGTAGGCGTCATCGGACCATATCACCGGCCAAGCCGGGGTCGGACAAAAGCACAGTAGAGAGTGCTGATACTCTGAATGGCAGATAGATAGATACCTAGACAGAAAGGGATCATCAAAATAGGTTGTACTGATAAAGACGAAAGGAAAGACGAGGAAGTGTAGCGGAAGTATTGCTGTAATGTTCTGCTGATTAAAGGCAAAATAATGCCAAGAATGAATGTATATTTGTTGTAAGTACCGATTGCTACACCGAACTGCGGGGAAAGCCGAGAAACAGCGATAGAAGTCCGACGTGCTAAGAGGCAATAAATAGTAGAAATGGCAAGGAGAGTATATTGAAAACGACAAGGAGAGACCCAAACAGACCTGGAAAGGATCATCTCTTCAAGAATCTTCAACCGGCTGTCCAGGCTCCAGCAGATGCATAAAGGAGCGACACCAACATCAGAATCAGCCCACTTCACACATCCGCCTCGAAGAGGCACTTAAACAAGACCTCAGCGCGGATTTGGGTCCGCCTCCCCGAATTATGCTTATGGAGCAGTCCTGGACAGGAGTGTAGGTATGTCCATATCCCGATGCAGTTCCAGGACGGTTAGATGCTCCGAAACCTTGAGTCCGGGGTCGGAAACAAAGCGTGCCTAACAAGTCCGTCTTTTAGGTACTGAGTGATCTTCGAGGGGTATTCCTGGAAGTATGTATACTATATATACTCTCCGGGGCTCCGGATCCGACTAGTTTGTTTATTGCCGCCATGGCCCGTGGATAAGTCGGACCTGGCAAAAGAGCCCTGACATTCGTGTCATCAAGGGTAGTGTTCATCTGGCACCATCTTCAGGCGTTCAATGTGTATCTCTAGGGCTCCTGAGCGCTATGGCACCTCTAGGGCCCTAGAGATCCCCTACATCTCCTCGGTTTTGCATTTCCAGGATTCTACATCCTCAGGACAACATGGTTTACAACTATATCTTATAATCTTCAGGGTCACCATCATGGTTTACATCTCACATCGAGTCACGCCACTTCACCACTTTGGATAACGAAAGCTCTCAACACCATGATCAACACCATGAAATCTCTTCAGGTTCCCTAGTCACGCTGCTCACGAAGCCTATGTCATGCTCTTTCATCCTTCATCTTCCAGCACCAGCACCAGCACCAGCACCAGACAAAAAAAAGAAAAGAAACGCCGCTGCCAATGAGAAACAGCCAAGATAAGCCAACACGCAAAGTTAAAAGAAGTTCAAATAGAAACCACCTCAAACTCCTTTATCCGTGCAAAAGATAACGAGGTGCAAAGTACAACTACTCGTGCCAAAGAAAAGAAGCTCGCCCCTCAGGAAAGGATTGGATGAACAAAAAGGATTAGAGAGACAGACGCACACACAGACAGACAAACATCCAGAGCAAGGCCAGAGCCATAGGTATTCATACCGACAATGCCCGCATCCCCCAGGTGTTCTCGGCGGCGGCTGCCACTATACGTGTCGCCAAAAGGGTTTCAAAGGGCTCGGAAAATGGCCATCCATGCCAACAAGCAAGCAAACCCTTGGGAATATGGTCAGCGGAAACATCACACAAACGACGCCTCGAATCGAGTCGAACATTCGACGGCACCGATTCATACCCCGCGCCCTCCATGCTCTACGTCCTAAACACAAAGAATTAGGCTAGGCATCCAACATCCAGCATCCAGCATACGCAGACCGCATCACACATCACCAAGGGAACACGCCATCATAATAAAAAAGCACAAAAAAATCCAATACGATAAAGAGGCAAATAACACATGTTTTCTGTAGCCTACTACTTCTCACACAACAACAATAACCCCCCTATCAAAAAGTAATACTCAAAAAAAAATGGTCTGCAAGAAAAGAATAAATTTAAAAAAAAAAGAGCAAAGGGAACAAAGAAAAAGAACGCCCAAATCATAAAGATATCAAGAAAGGAAAGAGCAGCAAAGCTCAAAAGACAAATGAGTGCATAGGAAAGAAAAAAAGTGGTCAAAAAAAAGACAAAAAGGCTTCGCACATAGGAAAAAGGAGAAAGCCCTGGCTACTCCGCGAAAATCATCTCCGGTACCCAAGCCTGCGGAGAACAAAAAAAAGGAAACGGGTCAAACGCGTCGCAGCCCTACTGCGGATAGTATACCATCCCCGAGGCATGTTGGGGATAGTAGAACCCATCAGGACTTGGCGTCACCATTCCTCCCATGCCCATCACACCCTGCTGATAGGGTGGCGGCGTCGAGAATTGCGGGTAAGAAATGACAGGAGGTGCGATTTGACTGGCATCAAAGTAGTACACCATCCCGTTCACTTGTTGCGCCACGAGATTCGAGCCGCTCGAAGGGTTCTGCCCAGGGTCTTGAGCAGACAGTCCGGTCTGTTCCGGCGGGCTCTGCGCACCATAGCTGGGAGGCATACCAGCAGGCGGACCACTGTGCACGTAACCCGGGTCAGGTCCAGAAGGCGTCATGTTCGAGGGAGGGTACGGGGGCGGATAGTAGTAGCCCTGGGGAGGAGGGGCTGCGTACATCTGCTGCCCGTAGTAGGGAGCCTGGCTATACGCGTTTGGCTGGAAGGGAGGCGCGTGGATGGCTCTCTCCGGTATCTGCGACAAGGGTGTGCCAGACACTTGCTGGTGGTGAGATGACCGTCTCGAGTGCGAGGCCTGACCATATCCATTAGCAACCTGGATAGGTACCTGGTGGTGGAAGGCCTGCTGGAAGGCCGGAGGCGTCACACCCTGTGTCGATGCAGGAGACTCGTAATCCGCCACCGACATGTTCTTCTGCGACCGAGACGACCTATTCTCTTGCGAGGCGGGCTTCTGCGGCAGGGGGTGCGTCCGAGGCTGCGGAAGCTGGGTGATGGAAGCACCCGCTGAGTTCACTGGTCGAGGCAGTGCTCCACGCCCAGCAGCAGTTCCCGGCATCGGCGTACCCAAGCCATGAGGGCCCCGAGCAGGCATGGTAACCGGAGAGGGGACGGCATTGGGTGGCAGACGAACAACAGGCCGCGAATTGTCAGCAGGCATTTGTGCCCGGGAGATGGCAGAGCCGGTCGGCGAGAACATGATATCGCGCTCCTGGGCGACGGACGAACGTCGACTAGGAGCCACGCTTGCAGTGTAGGCACTACCATAGTAGCTGCCACCGTAAACACTGGTCCTCCGAGAGTAGCCCCCGACAGAACCGAAGCTGGACCTGGGCTTCCCACGTACGCGTTGTTGGTTGGGCCGCAATGCGCGTGGGATGAAGGTGAAGGATCTGTCGGGTGCGGGAAAGATGTATCGTGGAGGATGATACGGTAGAGATATGCGGACAGGCTTATCACTACGGAGAGGAGGGCGATGATCGGGTAATTTGGTGTACTGTTTGACAGCAACACCAAGGAAAACAGCTGGAGCCTTCAAGTGAGGCATAGATACACGGACTTGTGCATTGCCGATATGCTTTTCCGTCGACAGTGTCCGGTTGATGGGGACACTACTCGGCCTGCAGGTAGGGATGAACCCAGTGCCATTAGGAGGGCCTTCATGGCTGGGCGGCATCTGTCGAGGTCGACGAGGGGCTGTTTCAGCAACAGCCTCGTGCATGTCGTGCGTCCATGCAGAGTTTGTGGTTGGGTCGGTAGCATGGTGCATATGGCTAATATAGAATCAGCACAATGTCATTTATCATTTAAGTAAAAGCAGTAGCTTTTGTGCGGTGTACTTTTGAAAGCAAAATCTCTCGCGACTGAAACTGACGACGCGTCACGACGTACCTAAATGGAGCAAAGGGCCCGCCGATACCAAATCGGCCACCCCTACCTCTTCCTCTGCCAAAAGGTCTGAATCCGTTCCCGGCAGGCCCAGGATGGCGATGGTCGTGCATGAAGAAGGCGCCTCTGTTGGGCACAAAGGCGGGATCTTCTTCTCGTCGGCGTTTGTAGTCCTCGTGCTCTTGTCGTCGCCGTTCGACTGGAGCGGCGGGCGGCGGTCTCGCAGAGGCTGAGCTGACCACAAGCGGAGCTGAGGAGGGCTTTGGTGGCGATGGCACTGCTTCGTCGAAATGCAGCTCTTGCGTCGGCGCGACCTTGTCTTGGATGGAGAGGCCGTGGAGCATCATTTCGGTGTCTGATATTTTCTTGGCGTTCCCGTTTGCCGCGGGTGACGCGGCGGTGGCGGCACCCGGTGTTTTCGAAGATGAGCCCTGTATAGAGGCAGTGTTCGATTGCTTAACCGTACCGGCAGGATGTTTGGGAGAAGCTTCCTCGATATTGCTCGTGTCGCTATCGTGGCCAGCATCATCATCAGATACGGACACCTCCGTCAAGGAGTCGTCATCGAGATCCTGGGCCTCTGCACGACCATCCTCATCGCCTTCATCCTCAACACGGCGACGATGGCCGATTTTTCGGCGTCGCACGACGGGCGTGGTTGTCGAGTGTAGCGAAGTCATGACGAGGCGTGATGTCACAGAGGCCAAGGCGACGGGAAGTGTAACAAAAGTCGAGCAGAGAGTCGTCTAGGACGAGGACGCACTTGGATGCAAGAAGACCATGCGCGACAGGAAACTATGCTTCGCAGGAAATGATGAAGAGAGGATTTTGCAGAAACCCGTCGTCAATCTTGTGGTGCTTGATGGCGAGACGGCAAGCAGGGCGAAAAAAAAAAAGGATTAGATGTGACGAAATGGCCCAGGGCAGGCAGCGTCGATCGAATCTCACGGTCGTCAGTCAGAGATCAGAGCGGGACAAGACGAGGAGGAGGAGGAAGAAGAGCCTTCTTATCAGCAACTTGATGGTGATGGATGGAAGAAGTGCAAAAGCAAGGACGGGAAGAAACGATGAAATGGCAACGAGAAGGCGAAGTGTCGTTCGACACAAAGCTACGTAGACCAGTGCGCGGCAGGCTGTAGTAGGGTTTGGTGGGCAAACAGCGTGGTTTGGTCACCGGCCCCGGCCCCGCTTCCACTAACAGACCTGACAGCTTACTTCCGTTCGGCAGCTAGTTTGTTACCAGGTGGTAGCTAGGAGGTACTTGTTCCTTGGCAAGAAGGGAGCAGGCAGAGTATGACTCTTCTGCTCTTTGCTGCTCTCCACTGCTCTCAAGAGCTTGGGAATGCGCATGGGGACTATGGGGTTTCGGGCGGGGAATTCGGGCAGAAATTCGGGCGGTGATTCGCTGGACCCCTCTTTAGCTGCCGAGCAGACGGGCCAGTCATTGTCCGCTTTGACATGAGGAGATGAGCAGAGGAAAGAGCGGGCGTCGGGGAGGACAAAAACGCAAAGGTGTGCAAGCGTGCAACTTCAACACTTGCATCCATCCGCATCACCGCATCCGCGTCACTGCATCGTTGATTGCTGATTCACCATCTTACGATGCCCCAGCCACTTCCCCCCATCCAGCAAACTCCACCAGGCCCCATCGCGTATTCAGGCGGGCGACGCGGCAGACGCGAACCTGCAGAGGTACCCAACGCTCGAATTGCAGAGTGGCCTCACGCTCTGGGTGGCGTCCAGGTTGAGGCAACACCCATCTACATCGGCTTGCTCAGACCAAATCCGGAGTGAAGGAAATAGGTCTTTTAAAAATAACACTGAACATACAGACTTGTGCCGAAACTGATACGTGAGGCTGGATGACGGAGGTTTTATCACGGAGAGTTTGTACGGAGATTTGTTCCTCGTCTGGCACCTACAGACTACAGTGCATATTCTTCCGCAATCAAGGCGCCTTGAAACGCGCATAGGTATCCCGTCGTCAACATCGGATACGGCACAACCATTTGAGGGTAGCAGCGCTTGTGCTCACTCAATTCGCTTGAGACGGGACGTATCTACCGCACCAATGCTCAATGGCACGTAGCGGAGACGTCCCAGTGCGTGAAGAAAGGAGCATTGGAAGAGACGCTGGAAGTGACTTGGAGGCGAGGCGTACAGTCCGCAGAAACCAGGATATGCTGATGGCGGATCTGTTGGCCAAGCTCACATTCATTCCCATTATTTTCTCGCTCGAGGTCATCCATCCTGGGCCTTCTGTGGTGTGTAGGTATTCCCGCTCTCATTCACCTGGGCTGGCGGCTGTAAGCTCACTTCTCCATCAGCGACCTTTAGAGGCATTCACCTGCAAGTAAATGCTGGATTCATGTGCCGGCCATCGCGTTCCATTGTCAACGTTTACTACGACAGTGGATACAAGTCCTTTCTGAACAATTCCGCATGTGTTTTGCGGTGTAACGGTGTTGACCACTCATTGTATGTAGCGCTGGTCACATTAGTCCTATCTCGACATGTCACTTTCTTCTGCTGCATGCTACTGCACTGAGTTTGCCTTGTGATAGCGTACCAAGACTTGTGTGACCCTTCCCCGCCCACAACGACTGCAAAGCACGTTGATATGACGTGGTTTGATGTGCATTCGGCGTCGGTGAATCCCGTAGGTATCTCGTCTCTGCAGCCACAGACGTGTGGTGCGTATCGTGATGTTGATCAAGGCTTCCCAAAGCAGGCTCCTGCGTGTGTATCCAGCCCCCCTCCGATGCGGCATGTTGAACATGGTGTCCTACACCGAGGTCTGCTCTGTCCTACGCGACCTCGAGGAATGAGGACGCTTATCAATTCGCCCCGCAGTTTTGGAATAAGGTGTGGAGGGACATGCTTTTCATATGTTTACATGGCAAAGGCCTCAGGACGTCGTAGGACTCAGGAGGCAGTTTGACCGTTGTTCATTCCGAGGATATATTTTCGTGCAAGCAGAGGTTAGCGAAAGGACAAAGAGAACGAGATGATCGAGGATGTTTCTTGCTCGGACCTACGTCATCTGGCACTCCCGCCCAAAGACGTTCCGAACTTGCGGCATGTACTCCGTATGATTATGCCTTTAGAAAGTAGGTACGTACCTGTTATATTGGTAGGTAGGTACGTCGTCAGACTTGACATCTGTGAATGAAAGGAGCGGGTGGACAGGTCCTGACAAGCAGACTCGCAGAGTCGGCGCAACTGGCGGCTGAACATTGCGATTCTGTCGCCTGTAGTACACCTGTCTTACTGAGAAGTAAAAGCCAAGCCAAACAAGGCGCTTATCAAATACAAATCCATCTCAATTTTGTCATCTTGGCTATGGCACTCTTGTTCTCTGTCCTTAGCATTCTAGGTTTGGCATTGTGACACCCGGCTGCTGTTGTTATTCCCGTCTTGTGGCCTCGTGTGACATCATCACGCCACTGGCGCGCGCTTCGCAGTACGGACCATTTCTGAGGTCAAGAAAAGATTCACAATTCGGTTCAAGAATAGACTACACGGACCGCACGGACCGCACGGACCGCACGATCACAGACGCCAACACAGATATTGCATGTATGTATGCATATGTACGTATAGTGTACATATCTAACATACTTGGCGAGATTTTGGTCTCACCATCCTTGATCGAACACCGCCCAGGTGAAGGAAAAGAAGCCGTGGTTCAGCACAACTACCCGCAGTGAAAGAAGACCGGCCTCCCGGAGAGAAGAAGAAGAAGAAGAAGAAAGACACACCATGGCACAACTCCCCTCCGAATTTCCTACTCTGGCCATACACCTCGCCGACAAGAACCGCGACCCCATCATAACGTCCTCCTCCTCGCCCTCGCAACTCGCCTCCCTGACATCCATCGCCGCGGGCGCCCTCGTCTCGCACTCGGCTATCCAGAGAATCGGACTCGGACGCCCGGAGCGCATCATGGTCGAATACCCAGACGCAGGGGCCGTCATCATCGAAACTTTTCTCGATACGCCGCAATCGGTACCACCCGCCGTGGCTACCGGGAGTGTTATTCTTCCCGGGAAGGGCTCCGGGGCGAGTAGCTCCCAGCCTCAGCCTCAGCCGCCGCCGCAACAACAACAACTACAACTACAACAAGAGGAGCAACTTCAGCAGCAAAAACAGCGACAGCACCAACGGCAGCAGCGCCAGCAACACCAGCAACACCATCAGCAAAACCCGCCTCCGCAGCAACAACCCCAGCAGCAGAAAAAGAAACAGCAACAGCAACAGCAACAGCGCGGCCAGCAGCAACGACAACAGCACCAACCACAACTCGAACAGCCTCAACCCCAACCCCAAATGCAACACCCCCTCCAACAGCAACAACAACGCCAACAAACCCAGCTACAGCGCCATCGTCAACTTCAACTCCAGCAACAAGCTCCCCCGCCCCTCAAGGAGGCCCATTCCGACGCACCGCCCCTCATGGCAGGTTTTGTTATTGCAGCTTCGCCAGGGGATTTATCTCGTGCGAGCGAGGCGCTTGTACGGGTGGAGATGTTGGGGAGGAGGTTGCAGGAGGAATGGGTAGAGGAAGTGAAGCGGGATCCGGGGTTTGCTAGAGAGGTAGACTCAGGAGTGATGAACCTGGGATGAAAGACACTGATCATTTCGTACATGCTTTTTGTGTGAGTAGGATTGTCGTGGGATCTGGGAGGTGATGTTCTCGTAGAGGAGGAGAAGGAGACGAGCATGGCAAAGGGACTCAAAGGCGATTTTTGCTGCAAGAAGTAAAGGGTGCCGATGTCAGGAACGGAGACTGAATGACTAATGTAATGAACAAAGAAGTAGCCGAATAAATGATGAATGAAAGATGAGGGGTCTTATTCCGTAATACACATAAGTGCCGCATCTATATATTGTAAAGGAAGCTTCATGTATACTGTGAGCCTCGCTATTCCATGAGACACTAAGAGTCTGAGATCAGCTGCCCACACAACGAAGAACCGGCTGCCGTGAACATCGCCTACCCTTCTACTGAGTGATACTAGTCACGCTTGCGGCGTACATGTTTTTGCTTAGTTTGATTCATCTGAACATCATTGACCTATACTTTATCCGTGACTAAGAGACATTTATACACATGTTTTCACCCGTACGCCTGTCCCAAGCTCTTTCATATTCTCTCTCGTACTTCCTCTCTTATCGTCATGCCGTCACAGTCTCTCTTCCGTCCCGTTACGGTCCGTTAAACCGGTCAAAAGAAATGGTACAACTCGTTAACGCAGACGCCGCTCAATCCGACCCACATACCGATCCGACGGAAGTATCTAGATGAGCTGTTGGAATGCCCGGTTGATGGGCGAGCGGACGTTGGGAACGTCCTTCCAGAAGTCAATCGTGGCAACAGCACGCTTGGCAATGCCCTCGGGAGTGAACTCAAACTTCTACAAGGATTGTTAGCACATCGTTTTCATCCATAATCAAGATCCGTGAGACAAGCTCTAGAGACCCATACCTTGTACACATCCTTGTAGGCGCCTGAAGCACCGAATCGGTTGATGCCAAACTGCTCGTGAGTGTAGCGCTCCCAGCCCATGGTGCTCATCACCTCAACAGATAGAGAGGGGACGCCATCGGGCAGGACAGAGAGTCTGTACTCCTTGGACTGCGCATCGAACACCTCGAAGCAAGGAATGGAAACGATGCGGGTCTTGACGCCGTGCTTCTCTTCCAGGTACTTGGCAGCTTCCAGACAGATGGAGACCTCAGAGCCGGTGGACACCAAGGTGACGTTGGCTCCAGCAACCTCGCGCAGGACGTAGCCACCCTTGCTGGCCTTCTCAATGGTAGAGCCCTCCAGCTGGGGAAGGTTCTGCCGGGACAGAGCCATAATGCTGGGAGTGTGTTTCGAGGTCAGAGCAACGTAGTAGGCAGCACTGGTTTCGTTGCCGTCAGCAGGGCGCCAGACCATGCAGTTGGGCAGAGCACGGAAGTGAGCCAGGGTCTCAATGGGCTGATGAGTAGGGCCATCCTCTCCAAGACCAATCGAGTCGTGAGTGGCGACCCAGATGCAACGAATCTGCGACAGAGCCGACAAACGGACGGCACCAGCAGCATAGGAGACGAAGTTGAGGAAAGTACCGCCATAAGGCAGGATGGTGCCGTAGGCGGCAAGACCGTTCATGATGGCACCCATGCCGTGCTCACGGACACCGTAACGGACGTATCGGCCAGAGTAGTCTCCGAGGCCAGTGGCCTTGGGCTGGAAGTCCACAGCTTCCTTCCAGCGGGTCAGGTTGGAGCCCGTCAAGTCTGCAGAGCCACCGAAGAGCTCAGGAATCGCAGACTCGATCTTGCTCAGCACCGTCTCAGAAAGCTTGCGAGAAGCAACTGCCGCGTCGGAAGGAGTGTAGACAGGCAGGTTCTTCTCCCAGCCCTCGGGCAGATCACCCTTCTGGCGACGCAGGAGGTCCTCGTATTCTTTGGGGAACTTGTCGGCGTACTTGGACATGAGCTGGTTCCACTTCTCTTCGTAGGCAGCACCCTCGGATGAGTGCTTGCCGTAGAGCTCGTACACCTCCTTGGGGACGTGGAAGGTCTCCTGAGGGAAGTTCCACTTCTGCTTAAGCTGCTTGATATCGTCTGCCTTGAGAGGAGATCCGTGGACGCCGTGAGTACCCTCCTGCAAGGAACCATAGCCAATGGTGGTCTTGAGCTTGATCAGAGACGGCTTATCCTTGACTTCCTGGCACTTCTTGATGGCAGCCTCCATGCCGGCGAGGTCATTGTCACCATCGTCGACAATGACGACGTGCCAGTTGTATGACTCATAGCGCTTGACCACATCTTCGGTGAAGGCGCAGTTGGTGTCACCGTCAATGGAAATGTGGTTGTCGTCGTAAATGCAAATCAGGTTGCCCAGCTGAAGGTGGCCAGCAAGCGAGCTTGCTTCGCTCGAGATACCCTCCATCAAGCAACCGTCGCCGAGGAAGCAGTATGTGTAGTTGTCCACAACGTCGAACCCAGGCTTGTTGAAGGTAGCGGCGGTGTGAGCCTGGGCCATGGCCAGACCAACGGCATTGCAGACACCTTGGCCAAGAGGACCAGTGGTAGCCTCAATTCCGGGGGTATCATGTGCCTCAGGGTGACCGGGAGTCTTGCTGTCGACTGTCTACGCGGTTTGTAAGTTTATGGTTCACGAGACCAGGCAGCATTGCGCCAGGGACGTAGACTCACGCGGAAATCCTTGAGATCTTGAATGCTCAGGTCATAGCCAAACAGGTGCAGAAGGGCATACTGTAGCATGCAGCCGTGGCCGTTGCTGGTCGCCGCCCACGTCAGCGATCATCCACTCGTCGCAAAAGATTTGGTGCAGTCCATGTACTTACGAAAGGACGAAACGATCTCGGTTCAACCACTTGGGGTTCTTGGGGTTAAACTTCATGAACTTGTTGAACAGCACGTGGGCAACAGGTGCCATGCCCCTGTAGAAGGCGGTCAATATATCGTCTGACGTGAAAGGCTCAAATGCTCGATTGGAGCGAAACGGTTGAACTCACATGGGAGCACCAGGGTGGCCCGAATTGCTGTTGAAGGTAGCATCGACCTGCGATTTCCAAGCCCGTCAGTCAAATTCCCATCGATCGCGCAAGCTCTGTTCGCCAGGTTTTCATCTTCGTCCCCCTCATCTTTTTTCCCTAGCCCTCCGCAGCGACTGAGCGGGCAAGGTATCGTGGCGCAACAGTGGCGGGGGTAGTGAGTGGACAGAAAAAGCTCAACAAGCTCAACGTACCGCAAGTAATCGGATGGTGTTAATGGCCACCCGGTCGACTTCGCTGTAAGACATGATGACGGTAGTTTTCTGGAACTTGGACAATGTATGGAGAGGAGAGAGCAGGTTGAATAAACCAAGTGCAAGCCAAGGGGAGGTTGTGTTTTATCAGGGGAGCAGAAGAAGGAAAAAAAGTAGTGGTAGCTTCGTGTCTGAACTCTGAATGCTGAGGGGCTGCTATGTCATGGCACAGTGGGTCCAACGTAATCAAGAGGGGAACAGGAAGGCGAGGGAAGGCAGGAGGAGATGTGTGGAGGATGTTTTACGAGGAGCGGACACGGAGACGTGGATCAGACAGTCCAACTATGTACAAAGTCGCGATCGTGACAACGTCGATCGCTTGCGGCGGTGACAGAAGTTTGTATTCTTTTTCTCAGTCTGACAGCCCCTTTAGTAATAGAGGGCCATTTTCTGTAGCAGTTCTCAAGTGTCTTCGTCAACGACGCAACTTCTCTTTGCCAACTCCTCGCAAGCAAATGAGAAGCCGTTGCTACGTTTCAAACTGAACTGTTAGCATCGCAAACGGCCGTCGTTTCTGCGGCTTTTCTGGCGGGGCACCATTTTTTGTTGACGACATGGTGGAGCCGTTTTGACTAGGCGCTCCAATCTGGCCGAAGCAGAAAACTGGAAGATTGGGTCCAATCGCTGACTGACGCAATGCCACGGACGCTTCGGTCATTGTCTTTTTCTTGCCTTCCGCCAATGGCATCGCGTCGCTGGCGGAGCGTCCACATTGAGGCATTCTCGTCCGAAACTCCGCTTCTCAGCCTTCTAAGTTAGTTATGGGTCAACCCAATGCACAGCGTCAGCCTTCCAACAAGTCAAACAGGTCCTCATACTAGAAGCTGCTGTCGACATATTCATTCATCCTTTGTAGCTAGCAGTAGCCAGGCATGTCTTGAAAACGAATGGCCGACACCAAGCTCATATGCATCGCGAACTGGCCGTAGAGTAATGAACTTTGCCACTGACGCAAAGCATGAGGACTTCACTGGGCAAAGCCCACATCTCCCAAGCAATTTTTCAGCTCTGCCCTTCTCGCTCGTAGCCCCTCCAAACAGCTTCGACTTCTCAAGCATCAAGATTCAAACCACATCACATCTCTTTGGATTTCAGACAAGGAACACCGCTGCCCTGTGCCCAAATTCTCATTTCATAAAAAAAAGTTTCCCTAAACGACATGGTCAGCAAGACAACAGCAACAGCATCCAAATCCAAATCCAAACCTCCCCCCAAAAATCCTAAACGAGCGCGGGCCCCCCCAAAAACCCCCAGCACAGCACATCGCGATGCCGTCCAGTCTCCCCAAGACCAGCAAATTTTGCTAGACATCTTCTCCGACGCCTTTTCCACGGTCCTGTCGTCGGATCGCTTCCCCGTGCTGCTGCAAGAGATCAAGCAGGCGCTCTATCAGCGAGAATTTGGCACTGCCTTTGGAAACGAGGCCTATCTGGAGGCGTATGCAGCGCGATGGAGTCCCACGCGGGCTTTGTGTTATGCATCCATCTTTATTGGCATTCAAGAGCACCTACATGAGATGCCAAGCCCAGGCCACATAGGTGATCTACCGATCCCGACGAAGGGCCCGGATTCGACGTCTTTGGAGGAGCAACAACAGGTATTGGAGTCAGGCCAAGAGGGTCAGCCTGGTGGAAGAGAAGCATCTGGACCAGGACCATCTCAGTTGAACAGCCTCAGAATGCTCTGCATTGGAGGCTGCGCAGCCGAGCACGTTGCCTTTGCGTCCTACATCCAGGCTACAAATAATCGTCACGGCTACCTCACGCTACTGGACTCTGGGCCATGGGCACCCATCACAACTCTTCTACAGAACTCAGTGACGTCCCCTCCGGCTCTGTCGAAGTATGCATCCGCGGCGGTGAAAGACTCCAACAAGGCCCTCCTGGATTCAAATCAGCTTCATTGTGCCTTTACGCAAGAAAATGTGCTGGACCTGACAAAGGATCAACTTGCGGAGGTGGTCGGGTCGCAGCCACAGATTGTCACCCTTCTGTTCACGCTGAATGAGCTCTACACGGGGGCCGGCATCGGCAAGACGACCACTTTTCTGAGAACGCTGGGCAGCGTCTTGCCTGCAGGGAGTCTATTACTAGTGGTGGACAGCCCGGGCAGCTATTCTGAGGCGGCGGTCGGCAAGGAAAAGAAGAAGTACCCGATGCAATGGCTTCTGGATCATACTCTGCTGCAGAGCGAGGAAAAGACTCCTGTGTATACGTGGGAGAGACTGGAGTCGCATGATTCGCTTTGGTTCAGGCTGCCAGAGGAGTTGCGGTACCCGATTCCGTTGGAGAGTATGCGGTATCAGCTGCATTTGTATCGCCTTGACAGGGATGCGGGTGATTGAGAGAAGACAGATCTAGTTTTCGAAGGGTGTGAAGCAAAATGCGGAAGCAAGGAAGTGTGAAAAAGACTATTCAACATTACTACTCGTTAAAAGTCCATGTTCTCATTATGTACGATGATCTATTCTATTTAGGAGGCGAAAGAGAGAGATGAGAAGGAAAAGGGGCCTTGTTAGTACATGATGCTCGTATCTATTCGGAAAGTCGGAGAGAGAAAGAAGAAAGAGTCAACCGGCAGGCGGTGTCGAATACCAAATCTTACGCCCACACAAGCTTTTTGATAGAATGTCCAAGCTGTTCCAACAGTCCCGTATTCCGCTTTGCCTCCTGCAAAGAGATAATCTCGCCATTCTCCACTACAATCTTGTCATCTTCCCCGTCCCTGTGCACCTGCGCCTGCAGTGCAAGACGTTCAATCTCGGCACATATCGTGGCGACTTGCTGCATCTCCGTCTGCTGTTGCACGCCTCCCGCGCCCGCCACTGCAGTCGAAGAATCCGTGTAGGGCGCTTTAAAAGCCAATCTTCGAGAATCAGGCGACTTGGCCCACGGAGAAAAAATGGTAGCAAAATTGAGCTGTGTCTTGACGTCTTCATCCTTTCCAGAGGTCAAGCTCGGTGCAATGTCGTCATTAGCTGACAGCGTCCTCGTATTTGTCCTCTTGACATTACTCTTGCCCGGCTGATAGGAGATTACGAAGCCGAAGTTTCTCGTCTCGTCTAAGTGTGCGGGCGCTACCGTCGAGGTGATGTATGTTCCAAATTTGATGTGCGTTAAATTGGCCAAGGGTACGCGATCGAAAGACGAGACTTTGTCCATGTCCCAGTCGAAGCGGCATAGATACAGTGCCGAGTCTGTTAGTAGCAGGACGACTTCCCCCATGGGCCATGATTTCACGACATTGGGTGCGTTGGGACTGATGAGCGCCCAGCCCCCGTGGATGTCTTCACTGTCGTCAGCAACGACGCGCTTTTGACAGAGTTCGATGGCTCGTTGTCGCATATTGGCGACGGAGACTGCGGGATCTTTGGTCATCATGTTGGATTCGAATTCGTCAAAAACTTTCTCCGTAACGTTTCCTAGAAGAAAGTCTATGGCAGCTTGACTGAAGTAGTCATTGACCATGCTATTCTACTATTAGTCTTCCGTTGAGTGTTGAAGGTAGAGAGTCTACAAGTCTTCATTTAAACAGTTTTTCTTAAGATAATGAATGATTGGGGATGTCCTTACCCGCTGTAGAATCGTGCTAGTGAAAGACCTAGGTCGTTCAAGGCCCCCCGATAGTCTCGCTTCCTCGTTCTGGTATAATCGCCCTTCATAGCGGCTGTTGATGCATATTGCTTTGAGACTGCATCACCGTTGTCTGCCCAGAGCGTGTTGAACCATTTTGTTTGTTGGTCTAGTTGCACAGTCATGTCGAAACCGTCCGCCTTGAGCTGCAAATCTAGCATGTGCTTCGCGAAGGAGCTCTGGCACACATTAGTCCGGTCTAAGCAGTCCATGCAGTTGGTGCGCAGGACACCCGCTTGTCTCTGCTTGATCTCTCCATTGACTTGTGTTGTGCTTCCCAGTTCCTCCAGTCTATCCTTCAAAATATGCAGCAGATGGCTGACATTCTCAAACTTCATCCCCCGGCAAGCGTGGTGGAAATCAAACCATTCAAACGGAATCTGGTTTTCGGCCCCAAGTTCTTCGTTGAGCCGTTCAATGTTAGCTTGGTAAAGAGAGCCAATCGGCTCTTCAACACCCTTCTTTTCAACAAGGTTGACGATTTGCAAGGCTCCATAGCTGGACTGAAGTCTGTCAAAATGACTTCGGCAGGCTTTGAAGTTGGTTTCCGCTTCATGTTGCATCACTGGCACTGGCTTCAATGAGTATGCAGACTGCGTAAAAAACAGTGGGATACTGCCTCTGATCTGCACAAACGAATGGATAGGCGTCGAGGGTTCCCATGTTGGTGAAGAGAGAACTTGCTCCGTCTCCACCATGTTTGCTGTAAACCCATCTTCATTGATGCCTCGACGCAGGTATCTTAGTCCAGCACGCTGTACGGATCGGCGAGATATGATAGTGATGATATACTTCTTCTCAGTTGGTCGAAGATCAACTGAGTCTCGAGCAATTTCGGATGAGGGCGATGCGGTGGGGACTGAAGCAGACGCAGACGTGTTGATCGGCTGCATGGATTCCGTGGCAGCTTCACCCATCTGAGCGGGGTCACTATCGACTGCGAATGTTCGTTGCCCAACAAAGCCTTGAATAATGGGCAGGCATACGGAGTCTTGACCGACCGCTATAAATTTGTGCAATATGTGGCGGTTCCAGAAAAAGTGACTGTCCGCCTGAGTGTGCGAGGCTGTGTGTTTACTCGAAGACAAGGACTGGCGTGTAGGACTTCGCGTCAAGTCAATATCATAGGAGAAGTAAAAGCTTCTAGACGATCCGAAGAAAATTTGCATCGTCCGGAGCAGCTTTGGAAGCAGTTCAGTTGGCTGGCTCTGGGCTTGACTATCCTCCTCCGTAGGTGTCTTTGCTACTGGGGATACGTCCTCTCCCGGACCGGTAGGCGAATTGGTTCCCGAAATGCTCAGACCCAAGCTTCTCCTCTGATCCATCTTCCATCCACTTTTGCTGAACCAGCGCTGGGCAAATATTCCGTAGCTTCCGCGGCGACGCATCACATCCTCTACTACGCTACTCCGAGACGGAGTCGATGGCACACCATCTCCGTCGACCACATATTTCTCTGCCTCATCGGCGGTGGCATCGTGTGTCTCAATATCTTCGTCACTGAAGTCTCCATCGGCGTTCAAGTCATCAGGCGTCTCTTTTCGCAGCGAAGTTGCGGTTCTGCACACAGACTCATCGGCTTCTTTCTTTGTGCTGCATGGTGTAATGGCGACTCCAGTCACAACATAAATAGGATGTCCGAGTACTTGCGCAACCTGTTGCCGCCGAGTAATCGTAATCAAATAGCTCAGTCTTGAAACTGTGATTAGGCCTTCCGAGTTGTCAGTCGTAGTTTGGGCAACGATGTGACTCCCAGAGCATACCAATTACGCCAAAAGCTTCGAACGACGAATCTGGACCTGGCTTATCTGGCACTTGGTCTCGTGAAACACCTGAGATAGACGAGTCACCATATGCTATCTTGAGGGGCTGAAATGGCCGCTGCCCTTTGGTCGACAACGGTTGAAGAATCACGCCGTCAACGGCAGCGAAGACGAGGACCTTCCGCGCTATCCCAGGCATCATGGAGGCGAAGATGGACTCCTTCTGTCGACATTAGGGGACGATGCAGTAGGTTATACTCTAAATATATTTAATGAAACGGCTAGCATGAGGAGGTTAGGGGTTCCTCGGAGTTGACAAGCTGGCCGAGTTGATATAACTCGTATTGTCTGAAGGGTCCAAACTGCTTGTTGAAGTGGAGCGTTGTCGTCAAGTTGCCGAGGTGGAACGACGTCATAGACGGCACGTCATTCAAGAATTAAAGAAAATCTCGACGCATGACCGCGCCGAATGTAATCTGCTTCAACGGCGTGTAGTTTGAAAGCTTCATAGACTCAAGCTGCAAGTTTTGGACTTGTCTCTGGCGAAACGTCAACGGTTCTCTAATTTCTGACGGAGCATAGGGTAAGCAGCTCTCGCGAACTGTAATTTGCAGACCCAAAATACCGGCTATTTACCACTAAAACATCACCTACGGCACGTGAGTTGCTGAAGTTCTTATTTAAGCCAGGAGGCTAAGCATGTACATATTGGAAAGCACGTTTCGGTTGGCACCGCCAGACTTCTACTTCGTACTGGAAACGTCTACTGAAGACATTTCATAGCAAGCGCATCCGATGGAGGCATTGGAGCCGTTGAGTAACGCAGGATCAGTAATGTACACAGTGTCTATCAAGCAACTAGCTAGATAAACACGCTGATACATAGATACCCAAGTCGAGACATCGTGATATGTATACATATCAATGCTCCAAGTGAATGAGCATGCGACGTTGCGCGCCGAAATCCTATGGTGTCATCTTGTCTTAAGTTGCAACCCGGTGCAAGGTTCATCAGGGGCCGGTGATTACCCGCACACGCGCGTGGATTACGTAACCCTCTGGGCCTCGTGCGGCAAAACCTGACGCCGGGGCCAGGCAGGCAAAGAGTCCTTTGACCACTGCACCTCGATTCCCGACATTGTTACCACGACGATAGCCCACCGCCACCGAAATCTCCCCTCGTACACGTAGTTGTCGAACTTCACGCCAGTGTTATCTCTCGAACTAAGCCAATCTCAAATACCCCGTTTCTTAAAAAGCTCGACAACCGTCAAAATGGCCATCACCGAAGCCTGGTACGTTCCTCGCGGCTGCCCCCTGTCCCCTCTTCCAAACCAAGCACATTGCCCATCGAACGAAGCTTTAGGCGTCGTTCGCACAGCTCGGGTTCAATTCGCCTTATCTCGGCATACCTCATTCGAAAGGATCTCAGCTAACTCACCATGCTTGCAGCCCCGTCTATGCGGTTAGTACAGCCTCCAACCCAACTCGCGGCACAGGCGAGCTGCCGACGGACGACCGACACGACGGACGTCACTCGCCGTCTCAATCCGCTCAAGCCTCGGCGTCATCGCGACGCGTTGCACGAACGCTCAAGTCCCGTTGCTGACTTTCTCAATAGCCTTTCTTCGGTGCCATGGGCTGCACCTGTGCCATTGTCTTCACCTGCTTGGGTGCCTCTTACGGTACCGCCAAGTCTGGTGTAGGCATTGCCGCCATGGGTGTTCTCCGCCCTGACCTTATCGTGAAGAGTGCGCATTACCTTCCTTGCATTACAGTATTCCTTGCTCCGATGTGAACGGATATTAACAATTGGCTTCTGCAGACATTGTTCCTGTCATTATGGCTGGTATCATTGGTATCTACGGCCTCGTCGTGTCTGTCCTGATTTCCGATGGTCTGAAGCAAGAGCTCCCTCTTTACACCGGGTTCATTCAGTTTGGTGCTGGTCTAGCTGTCGGTCTCGCTGGTCTTGCCGCTGGATTCGCCATTGGTATTGTCGGTGACGCTGGTGTTCGCGGAACAGCTCAGCAACCTCGTCTATTCGTCGGCATGATTTTGATTCTCATTTTCGCTGAGGTTTTGGGTAAGCTTAATTTCGTCCACTCTACCAAACATGAAGAACCCATTCTGACCAATGCGACAGGACTTTACGGTCTCATTGTTGCCCTTCTCATGAACTCTAAAGCCACTCAAGACGCCACCTGTTAAGAGGAGAGCATCACGAGAGCTGAAATGGCAACTCGATAAGATATTCTTTGATCTGCAAAAGTTGTAAGTTTCTATGCAAGTTGATCGACAAAACACAGGTGAATCAGCCTGAGGGTATGCTTCAAACGCAGCAAATGTGTGGAAAGTTTATTATCGAAGAAGGTTGGCATATATGTTATCCATGGTGCAGGGAGTGGAATCGAAAGACAACGTGATGTTGTTCATGGTGCAAGGAGTGGTAATCGCAAGACGACGTCGTTTATGTATGTACACTAGTGACAGAGGATGTGTGGCTTGAGCGGTTTTATTATAGACAATGATAGTGTGAGGGGGATTTCAGTGTAGTCTCTGTTGCTCATAGCATGCGTTATTACACCTTTTGCCCGTTTCTGATATATACGTGCCAAAGCCTGTCTAGCAATAATTGGATAATTCGGCCTCGGCTGAGCTAGAACGTAGACACACCCGACCGGGTAGGCGTTTCCTAGTATCTACAGAGTACAATCATCTTCTTTGGCCTTTGCATCTATGCGCCACTTGTGACATGGTCTATCAACGTGATGGTATCCACGACTACTCCGTAGGTAGATGATCAATGCATGACACCACACAATATGTATTTATATTTCCGTCTCCGCAACCTTCTTATGCTGGGGAGGCTCCGGAAGCCAGAAATTACCGACGGGCTATCACACAGCCACGAGGGTTCGTGGGTACCTCCCTACATACCTAATACAAGAATGACAAGGGGGCCGAAAACTCCATTCCCTCATCAGCAACCCAGTTGCGTGTCCCAAAAACGGAACAGCTCCCGCGTTGTTTCGTGCGCTAAAAGATGATGAGACCCTCCCTCAGCGTCAGCGGATGGCACCCTCATCGATTTTGTTTTCTTTTTCTTCACATGTCATGTATTCCAAAAATGGAGCACCCCCGGCTACTAAATGTAAGAATGAAGCGAATAACAGTATTACGCCTTATAGGACATTACAATGCCGAGAGGATAACAATTTCCATCACGCGGCATTACTCGCCCCCGCCTCTCATACCCCATACCCTTCCAGGTTCCGACCCATAACCTCCCTGTTAATTTACACGACTCTATTCCATGAGTGTTTTAAATTTGTCCCATTCATTTTACCTCGTAATAGCATCGATACTTAGGCTTCGTTGCATTCTTTTGACTTGCCGCGATATGGGCATTTCTTTAGGTCATTTTCTCCTCATAAATTCTTCGTCCATTTCTTTTGTTTGATCATTGCAACAGGCTTGGTATGTACGTAGCGGGTTTCACGCTCCCTCGTTCGCATTGTTCTTTAAATGTAGGTATGGTCAAGGCATTTAGTAAATGTACTGGGAATTGACACTTGTGTTAGCGGATGTGTTGCTTTTTGCGGCAGAAGTTGATGGCTATTGAGGAGATAGAGGGAGGGACGAACCGGAATAAAGAGATAGGGAACTTGTCGCTCGTATTGAAGCCAGTATTCGCCGTATTTGGTGCGGCATCGATGAATGTCTCTTGCGGCGCGATGAATGATCATGCAGCAGAAGAAGACGGGGTAGAACCAGGGAAATGGGCTCCTGTGTCGTACCGGTTAGAATATGAATCAATTTGCAATGGCTCTTTTTTATCTGCGATAGGCGTCGGGAAAAGCTATCTTGAATCTCTGTTGGGCTGGGGTGGAGCGAAGGGGTTCACATACTTAAATCCTGTAATCAGCCCCCAGGACATGGCGAACCAAAAGTCTGCCGTGTAGTGAATCTTGCGGGCCAGACCGTACCATCCATCGACAAGGATCGTGCCCTGGGGAGTTTCGATGGTCTTGGGGTTCTTAATCGTCTGCCAGGGAACCTGGGGAAAGGTGTTACGAGCAATCATCTTTCCACGTTCCATGGCACGGAAGCGGTTCTTCTGGCTGTTGCAGCTATCCCAAACCCAGTACCAGAAAAGATAGGCAGCGAACATGGCTACAAGCAATGCCCGATTCCAGCGGTACTCGGACGGATCGTGGTTGGCCAGATAGATGGTGCAGTGGCAGTAGGACAAGGGAACACCTGCAAGGTTCCAGAAGATGAGCATGAAACCAAGCTTTTCATAGTACATGTCCCATGTTGTTATTATGAGCTCCTCGCCCTTGGCACAGGCATTTGCGTACAGGTAGTGTGCCATAACAAGGAAGCAGACCTCGCCGGAAACGTAGCCGTACCTTTCCCACTGGCGAGCGGCGGCGCCCAGACTCAGGATGAGGAGAATGTACCATGGCATGCGGACCTCAGCAAACATCTTGAAATCCAAAATGCCAAACATGCGGGGGTTCAGCTCAGCGCCCATGAAGAAGTCATAGATAGGATAGCCCGTCATGCGATGCTGCTTGCCGCGGTATAGAGCAGAGAAATAGGCGACGAAACTAACGAGAAAACCGCTCAGGATCGCAACGGAGAGAAGAGGTCCGAATTCGTCAATGGCGGTATACAAAGGCCAGAGACCGGTGAAGTGAAGAAGAGCCAAAATGGCGAGAGTGGTGTACAGGGTGACGTAGGCATTGCAAAAGTACTTGAGCTGCTTGCCGTCTTCATGTGGAAGAGGCTTGCCCCAGCCCCAAACGCCGGGGAGAATACAGTAGCAAGCACCCTGGAAGATGAGGTAGGACCAGTACCAGAGCCAGGCCTTGGCGTGAGGAAAGGCGCCGATGTAGACGAAATTGGCCAATTCGGATGCGAAGGAAACCCATGTCTGACCTGGAGTACGGGACGGAAACTTGCCATCATAATAGGTGGCACCGATCCACATGTACCACATGAGCACGGGGAATAGAAGCATCATGGAGAGAGTGCCCCATGAGCCGCCAAATTCGAACTCGCCCGAGTAGTCGATCTTGGGGTCCTGGCCCTCGATCCAGCCGTCAACGATGCCAGCTTTAGCCGATTCGGCCGCCTTTTGTTTGGTGGGTGCATTTGAGGTCGACGCCTTCTCGGACGAGAACCCATTGGAAGGGGCCCCGGTTAGAACAGCAGTCGTGCCGTTGGTACTGATTGCGGCATCATCATCATGCTCCTCGTCGAGATATTCGGCGGACTTTCTGTTGCGGCTGCGTGAAGACTCTGATCGAGTCGAGGTCTCGGCAGTGGAGCTGTCATCATCAGACTGTGTCTCGAGAGGGTTAGGAGTCTGGCGACGCGACGAGGAACGGCGCGATGCAGTGGGAGTCTCAATCATGCCCTCGAAGAGTTCCTTCTTCCTGAAAAGGATGTCAGTCGTTGTGTCGCTTTTGTTCAGTGGCTCAAGATGCATCACAAGTTATCGAACTGGCCAATGCAGGGCCAAACTACTATGTTACATGTGTGTAAAAAGCCCATCGACCAGAATGGGCGGACAGAAAACAAAGTGCCGGACTCTGACGTACCTGGGGGTCTGGCGCAATGAATACCGGGACATGGTGAGGACAGCGTGGGGGATAGCCCGCCTGGCGCTGATGACAATGTTGGAGACGGGGGAAAGAATATGGAGAAGGAGACCTCCAGGAGGGATGAAAAGAAGCGACTTATTGCATGTAATAATAAGTTCGGACTAGGAAGCGTGGGAAGCGTGGGAAGCGAGAAGCTGACTTTGGATTACACAGCTGAGGAAATTGGTCAGCCGGACCACCAAGTCGTAGCTGCAGCGTCAGGTGGTCAGCAATGGCAAGAAAGAAAGATCAGGCAAGATCGGCGGCAATAACAGCGAAAACACGGGGTCGCAAAGCTAATGATGCTTGATGCAGCGCGTTGGCCGGCGCGTAGCTGATGTTTCGCAGATGGCGGACGGAGTTTTGAGCTCCGTTCTCAAGGGCGAGCCACTCCTTCTTGATTTTGGGCTGGGCACAACAGGGGCACCGGAATCACGATTTACGACCCAGCCTGGTTACATCCAAAGCAGTCGTGATGATAACAGACGTAAAAGCCGGGCCGCCTGGTTCTGCTGGAATCATATGAGTTGTTGTGCATCCGGAGAGACGAAGGCTTGGCAAGCCTACACCAGGTACGCCGTACGGGGCGAAAACAATTTGTCTTCTACGGAGTACATAAGTTGTGCCTCGTGAGTCGTGAGTGAGCAACTGAGACGTCATGTCTCGTCTTTCCACCCGAAAGCCTCCACAATACGGAGAGTATTGCTCCCGTCGCGTTGCCGATCAAGCGAAGATTCTAGATATGTACCTGGAGATACCTTGTACTGTGCCTGGCTACCACAGTACGCAAGTACCTAAATGTCTCGTCTCATGGGCCATCGCAACTCGGGCAGAAATTGACATCTTCGTCTGAGATGAAGTCTCCGCTTTTAGGCGGACTAGGCCAGGCAGCCCCATTCCAGGCAGGCGGGACTCGGATTGCAGGGGCAAGGGCGACGGGCCTAGTGGATACATATGTACATAGGTACATAGATACATACTCCGTACATTAGGTATCTAGGGGTCTAGGCACGTACGTAGGCACGGAGTACATATGTACATAGCTGACTGGGCAAGGTCGCGGCTCGCTGCACCGAGTCCCGAGGGGGCGGCTGTGGCCAGCTGCCAACGACCGCCAAGAACTTGCCAACAACTGCCAGTTGCCAGCCGTTCTGTCTGCAATTGCGGCTTCACTATCGCGAACCCAATCTCAACTGACTTTTCCATCCAGCCGCGTATGGCTCCTTCTGCTTGTCTTTATCCAGATTCTGCCACCAGTTGCCCGCTTAAGTAATAGCATCGCGTCGCCATTCGCCGTATTTGGCTGTTGATTTACCTACTCGCTGCTGCCATCTATCCACGCTAGACCCTCAGCACCGCTCGACCACGCACGCTTCAGAACCACTGGCCCATCCAGTTCCCAGAGACGACTCCAGACGCGATCCAGACAGTGTATTGGCAGGCCACTGAGTCAGACCTGCTGCGCTGTCATTCGAGCATCAACTTCGTCCATCGTCGTGACTTTTCTACATAGACCAGCATGTCCTACACAGATATCGTTTAACCCGACCCACCCGACTCGCGTCCCCGACGAATCCGGCTTGTACTGAGCGTTTCTCCAGTATATCCTCGCCCCCGAAGCGCTCCTCAACCTGCCAGATGGTCAATCCACGGATGAATGCCGAAGAAGGGCTTGGAGAAAACTCTGTGTCCGCCTTGGAACACGCTCCTCGCAACGAGATGGCAACCCAAATGGGCCATTCATCGCCATGTCCACCATCAGTTACATCCAATGTCCCTCTACAGCCCCCATTTTCCGTCCCCTCAGAACACCATGCCGAGATAGAATCAAGTGGGCCTGCAACCGATGCTTGGCATGGAGGAAAACAGCATAGCGATATGCCTCTGCTCTCAGACAGTATTGACAGTTACCAGGAGGGACACGATCAATCGCACAAGACCTCGGGCGATTTGGCATCTGTCATCGGTCATGATATCGCCATACCTGCAGGACCTGACATTCCGATATCGTCCGACATGAGGAGCGTTCAGTTTGCCAACAAAGGTCATCAGACACAATCTTTCGCCACGGGTGGTCATAGTCGGAATGGGTCCGGGGACGGGCCGGAAACCCCTGGAAAGCATAGGGGGACTTCTTTCATGTCCAAGATAAAAGCCTTGGCTTCCACCCCGAGTACACCGACTCTAAGATCGCCATTGGCCCCCTTTGCCGAATCTGGTAGTCAATCCGGCGGGAACTCGCCTACGACCACTCGCTTTGGTAGCAGACTGCCAGATACTCTTGTTGTAGAGCACACTGAAGCTGAAGCTGAAGCTGACGGTGATGCCGATGCCGATGCCGATATCGAAGAGACTGCCGATGAGGCAGCTATACCCGGAAATGATGCGCCGAAGAAGAAGAAGAAGCGAAGGACCAGGCGGTTCAAAAAAGGTCATGCGTCGACACCTTCCACCTCTAGTCGTTTCGCTGGCGAAACACAGACCTTAGGCACCTACAATCGTCTTCTCAGGAGAAGGGCCAGTATGCCTGACACCTCTACACATGGTGGAACGGATCAAGCTTTATCAGAGGGGGATACCCGTGAAGTACCCAAACGTAGGCCGTTCCGTCGTGGACACTCCTATGTCGGAGCATCGTCGCACTCCCAGTGTGAAGAACTAAATGGGATAGAGCCCTCTGCCGCGGTGGGCCGTCGCAACGGTCACACAAGACGCACTACCGTGTTTGGAGGCGGCGGCGTCTCTGATGGCGATGCCATGGCACCCCGTCGACCATTCTTCAATTCGGAGCGAGCTTCCAGCTTTGGTGTACAGAAATGGAAACAGGTCAAAAGCACTCTCAAGCTCTTGCGGCAGAAGAAGGAAGACCGTTTCGACTACTACAAGTCCGCAGAGTTGATGGCCGAGCTTCGGGCCGGTGCTCCTGCTGTCGTGATGCTTGCTAGCATGATTCAAAGAGATGAGCATGGGAATAAGAGGATCCCTGTTTTGCTTGAACAGCTGAAGCTTAAAGTCAAGGACAGCTCGCCAGTTTCAGATGATGACAAGGACCGACATTGGATATTTACGATCGAACTCGAGTATGGCAGTGGACCGAGTCGAATGAGCTGGATAGTGACCCGAACGATCAAGGACATCTACAATTTACACTTTCGCTACAAGTTTGCCCTCAATAACGACAAGTATATGCTTGGCCGTGAGCTTGGAGCGCGACCGAAGCAGCCCAAATTTCCGTACTCCGCATTCCCCTATTTGCGACGGGCGCGCGGCAAGGGAGATGAGAGCGACGAGGACGATCAAAGTGTGCGAGGTGACGAGACTGCTGGCGAGCTTACAGGTGGAGAAGATCAACTCGATGGTACGGCAAGCGGAGTCGAGGGACACTCACAGCCCACCAGGAAGAAGTCTCGTGTGAACTTGTGGGGGATGAGGCGAAGGTCGACTGGCTTTACAGATCCCGGGGAGACGTCCAACCCCGAAGGTCTAAATACTCCGGCAATTGACACGGTCACACGAAGGCAACGTTACGTGGAGAAACAAAGGCGCATTGTTGAAAAGTATTTGTCAGAAATGATCAGATGGCTTATGTTCAGGGCTGATAGCAACCGCCTTTGTCGATTTTTGGAGCTATCTGCACTGGGCGTTCGTCTTGCCGCTGAAGGCAGTTATCACGGCAAAGAAGGCTATCTACACATTCAATATTCCAAGGGTTTAGACTTTCGGCGGGTCCTGACGCCGGCCAAGGTCATTGCCCGCCACAGTCGCAAGTGGTTCCTCGTGCGCCAAAGCTACATTGTCTGCGTAGAATCACCGGAGAATATGAACATTTACGATGTCTACCTCGTTGACACCAAATTCAGCATCTCTTCAAAAAAGAAGAATTCACTCAAGCAGATCGGATCCAAAGACAAGGGCAAGGAGATTGACCTTACCATCGAATCGCCGCCGCAAAAGCACCACACTCTCACATTGCACACTTCGGAACGGAAAGTCAGACTGTTTTCACGTTATCAGTCTGTATTGAGGCAGTTTGAGGACTCGATCAATGAAATGCTGAAGCAGACTGCTTGGTACGAGAAGAAGCGATTCGATAGTTTTGCGCCCGTCAGAACAGGCGTCTTCGCGCAATGGCTCGTTGACGGCCGAGATTACATGTGGAATGTGTCCCGGGCTATCAACATGGCCAGAGATGTGATCTACATTCATGATTGGTGGTTGAGTCCCGAGCTGTATATGCGCCGTCCGGCAGCTATCAGCCAGAAATGGCGTCTAGACAGACTGTTGCAGAAGAAGGCGAGGGAAGGCGTCAAGATTTTCGTGATAATCTACCGAAATGTTGAAGCCGCTGTTCCCATCGATTCCGAGTATACCAAGTTCTCGTTGCTGAACCTACACCCAAACATCTTTGTTCAGCGATCGCCCAATCAATTCAAGAAGAACCAGTTCTTTTTCGCCCATCATGAGAAGATTTGCATAGTAGATCACGACGTCGCATTTCTCGGTGGTGTCGATCTGTGCTTTGGCCGATGGGATTGTCCGCAGCATCCGATTGTCGATGACAAGCCCACTGGTTTTGAAAAGACGGAGCAACCAAAGGATGCTGAACACTGCCAGTTGTTCCCTGGTAAAGATTACTCTAATCCCAGGGTACAGGACTTCTTCAGGCTTAATGAACCATATGAAGAGATGTACGACCGCGGCAAGGTCCCGCGCATGCCCTGGCACGACGTTTCAATGCAAGTCGTCGGTCAGCCCGCGCGCGACTTGACACGCCATTTTGTGCAGCGTTGGAATTACCTCCGTCGAGGCCGGAAGCCGACTCGTCCATTACCATTTCTATTGCCTCCACCGGATGCTAAATTTGCCGAACTTGAATCGCTTGGCTTGACCGGGACGTGCGAAGTTCAAATGCTTCGTTCCGCAAGCACATGGTCTTTGGGTATTGATGAGACTGAACACAGCATTCAAAATGCTTACATCAAGATGATTGAAGATTCTGACCACTTCGTCTACATTGAGAACCAATTTTTTATCTCGAGCACCGAGGCCTACAACACAAAGATTGTCAATCGCATCGGCGACGCTTTGGTGGAGCGAATCATCCGTGCCCACGAGAACGGTGAAGACTGGCGTTGTGCTATCATGATACCACTGATGCCTGGCTTTCAAAATACGGTTGACGAACAAGAAGGCACAAGTGTGAGGCTCATTCTCATGTGCCAGTACAAGAGCATATGCCGAGGCGAGCACTCGATTTTTGGACGACTGCGGGCTGTAGGTATTGAGCCCGAAGACTACATCGGCTTCTACTGCTTGCGTCAGTGGGGCATTATGAGCAACGACGCTCTGGTGACGGAGCAGCTGTATATTCATGCCAAAACCATTATTGTCGACGATCGGGTTGTTTTGATAGGATCTGCCAACATCAACGAACGATCAATGCTGGGATCGAGAGACTCTGAATGTGCTGCCCTGGTTCGAGACACAGACATGATTTCTTCTACCATGGCGGGCAGGCCATATCAGGTCGGCCGTTTCGCACACACGCTTCGACTGCGTCTTATGCGCGAGCATCTGGGTCTCGATGTAGACGAGATTCTAGAGGAAGAAAGGCAACAGGAAATGAACCACGGGGAGTTTGAAAAGGAGATGGAGGAGATTTATAGAGAAGATTACCCACCCCGTGTCGGTTCCCGTGCAGGTCGCAGGGATGGTTCATCAACGTCACACTCTCATGAACCCGATGCGGAAACGGCTATGGCCACACACGACTCATTGCCATCGACCTCTCGAGATTCCACAGCTGGAACAGGGCAGACGAACAAGCAACAGCTGGGTGCATCTAGCGACGGTCCCGATCAAGGGACATCCACAGAACAGATGCGCTTATTTGAGAGCCGAGACTCAGTGATTGTGCATGGCCGCGAATTCTTGTTGCGCAATATCAACGCAGATAGCAAGGAGACTGTTTCCAGTCCAACCGATCCCCACGTGCTGGCTCTAGCAACAGATGACCGCTGCTTGGACCCAGTGATGACAGAAGATGGAGAATTGCCTCCCTTGCCGCAGATGGATCGACCAAGTACAGATGACCTCGGGATTGGTCGGCCTGATCAAGTTCCCTCGCTAGCACCAGCTGACGATACGGATATTGGTGACCAACCCGCTCGCCAGGACTCGGCGACGGGCCGTACTAAGAGTGCAGTCTTCCATGCCATGGCTGCGGATATCAAAGCTGCGGATATATCCAAGGATTGCATGCGGGATCCTTTGCTCCCTAGTTTTATTGATGACATTTGGAATCGAGCGGCCACCAACAATACCAAAGTCTACCGAAGAGTCTTCCGCTGCATGCCAGATTCTGAGGTAACGACGTGGCAACAATACCGCGACTACATGGAATATGGCGCCAAGTTCCAGGCCAGCATGGAAGGCAAACCGGTTGGAGAGGAGACAGACCTGAAGCCCGAGTCGAATAACAATGATAACAACAATGAATCTAGTGTGGCAGCGGCAGGTGTAGGAGCACCAGGCCCCGAAGCCATCGTTTCGGCCGCAATGGACAAGGGAAACGAAAAGCTTCCGACACTCGAAAAAGATCTCAGCAAGCTGAACATTTTGTCACAGCCCGAGGACGATAGCCCAGCGCTGAACGAGAAGTCGCACGAACCCGATTCAGGAACTCTGGGCTCAGTACACTCCAACATGGCAAGCAAGACGGAAAATGACGGGGAAGTGCCAAGCCAGCACGCTACCCTCGATGAAACATGTCCAAAAGTGTTGGAGCCGCAGACTAGCAGAAACACGGATCGTAAGACGACGTTTTTCCCATTGGATAAGGCTTCATCACGAGACTCGGCCGCTGTGCCTGTGCAAGCGCAATTTGGATCCGTCAAACGTCGACGGCGTGCTGCCACCAAGGGGAGCCGCCGTGGCTTCTCGACCGAAGACATGCCTTCGCGCGCTGAGGCGGAAGAGCTACTCAGGATGATTCAGGGCAATGTCGTTCATTTTCCGTATGATTGGCTTGTTACGGAGGAGCAGAATGGTAATTGGGGCTTCCAGGTGGATGGTGTGGCTCCGCTGTCGATTTAGTAAGTTGGCCCTGGCCGTGACGTCTGCATTGGGATGACAGTCGACTAATACTTGTATAGCAACTAGACTAGTACGTCCCAGAAAAGGGCCCTCAAATGTTGCCGAGGGAGAGAGAGGAAATAAATTCCGGGGAGGGGAGCGAGAGAGTGGTATAGAGACACCGAGTATAATTCTGCATTGCCATAGGAGTCTTTTTTAAAAAGCGTGGGTGGTATTCGAGTGTGCAGCGTTTGCATCGCATAGCAAGAGGGGGCAATAGATTAGCGTAGCATCCGACAATTGTTTACGGTTTACGGTTTCCTGTTATTTTTTTTTTGTCTTGGGCTCTCCTGCTACATTGTATACTGTGGAGGGGAAGAATAATCATTAGGCTTGTGTTCTAGTATACGCTTTAGTCGCTTGTAATTCTATACTACTTTCCATTCTTTCAAAGCCATGCCCATTGTAGTACAGTATGATGTGACTTGTAAGTCTTCGTGTTTGAGGAGATGATCTTATGGCTCGTGAATATTCCGTAGTTGAGTGACTGACTGCACATCAACCCAACAAGTTTGTAAGCCTTGGTTTGGTGTTTGGAAAATGAAGTTATAGGTTGCTGATTATACACACAACGCACATCTAAACATCAACATAGAGGCTTGGTATCTGAGCAACGATGTTTTATATACTTCTCGATTGCTATTGTACATCATCCACAAAAACCCACCATAAACATTGGTATCCCAACAATATAAAGCCAAATCAAACCCTCAAACCCGCTCACTAGCCCAAATCGCGCCCCTACATCCCGCCCGTATAACCCCCGTAAGCAACCAATGCGGCTCCGCCTTCTTCGCATCATTATCCACCGCATGATCCAGATGCTCCAGCTCCTCATCCCGTATCCTCCTCAACGTATTCACCAGATCCCTCATCTCATCACTCACATCATACCCTTCCTCCTGCCACTGCGTAATCATGGCCAGAACCTCCCGGATCTGACTATTATAGTGGTCCCCGATTTCGGTTTCTACGGCCTCGGTACATGCCATGGCTGCTTCGCGGCCCATCAGCGCGGTGGACCAACCGAGGCCCGTGGCGAGGACTGACCAGAGAGGGTAGAGAGCCGTGGGACGGACGCGGTGCTTGTGAATGAGGTGGTTGAATGTGCGGAAGTGGCCGGCTTCTTGGTCGAACATGTGGGTCATGAGGGGGCGGAGATGAGGGTGTCGGCGGACGAGGGGGCTTGTTTGCGCGGTGTAGATGAGGGTGGCGGCAAGTTCGCCGGCTTGGTTGACGCGGAGCTAAAGATTTTTTCGCGGTCATTAGTTTCGCTGGCCAGGATTTGACTTTGAGGATCGTATAGCGTCACTGGGAGAACGGCATTTTTTGCGCCATCTTGTCTTTCTTTTCCCATTATTCCCGCCTCCCGGCAGATGTTGATAGGAATTCTTACAGCAGAAGAGAGATATTGGCGTTGTTCTTCAGTCAATGGCTTGAGCTTCTTGGGCTTGGGGTCTTTGTTTGTTCCCGGGGTGGAGGGCTCAGGTGCGGAAGCTGGCGACGCTTGATGTTGTGCGGTGTGGGATGATAGTGAGCGGCAAGTTGGCGAGCAGGGCAATGAGCGTAGGGGCCTGGCGGCCTGGAGAGGCCTTGCCAGACAGCGTGTGGAAAGAGGCATTCTGAGAGTGAGAGTCGGCTGCTGAACAGCTTTTGTGATTGCGCTGGAGGTGAAGATGCGGTAACATGTGTATATAGAATATTGCGCGGCGGTGATGGCATGACGCCGATATGGTTCAGAGTGGGTCCTTGGTGCGGGAGAGGCGCCGATTGGGCGACTGGACTGCGCGAACTGGACGAGCCGGACAAATGCTTCGCCGGAGCTGGTCGCAGCGTTGAGCTGGAAAGGCATCGACTTCACACGCTCAGATACAAATAAGCACACGTCTGCACCTTGCTTGTTCAACCAGCGTTTTTTTCTCGACCTTCCAACAGAAACTCTATTCTCGTTTTCGCTACTATTCGTCCTCCTGAATCTCACGTCTGGACCTCGGCTGCTTTACTGTGCTTTAGCTTGCGGACAGGTACACGGGGAGCTCCCCTGGAACACACCTGCTTGGCGCGACGTCTTTGCCACGTTTCCTGGTTGTTCGCCCGCCTCTTGCAACCTCATCAAACACACGGCCGTTGAATCCCTATACCACCCTTTCTATTCCCAGACGCCAGCAAGTTTGGTTCGGGGTTACAGATATCCATCATGTCTGACATTGATGATGATCTCCTCGCCCTCGCGGGCGGTGCTTCAGAAGATGAAGCCTCCGATGGCTCGAGTCGTGATGGACCCGACTCGCCTCGTCAGTCAAAACGAGATGCCAATGGAAAATCAAAAAAGCCCCAGAGGCGGACGACAAAGGACGATTCAGAAGAAGAAGGTGAAGCGTGAGTCTTTTATTGCCACTACCGACTTGACGCTTAACTTCTCAAGATCGTTCTTTGCTTACGAGACAACCTTGTCCCCTGAATGTAGATCATCGATACCCTCATCACCCAATTCACTAGCATCGGCTGCTATGGATGAGTCCGACTCAGATGCCGAGCCGGCACCCCGACGTGGCGCAGCAACAGATGGTGACGACAAGTACCCGGTTGACGGCTTGTTTATGAGTGAGGCGGAAAAGGCGGAAATCATGGCCATGCGAGAAGTCGAACGTGAGCAGATCCTTGAAGAACGTACCACGGAGATTGAACGCCAGCGGCAAAATCGCCTGCTTCGACAAATGGTAGAAAATGAAGAGCGCAAAACTGTCAAGAAGAAGCGCAGTGCCGACACGGCTGAGCTTGACGACAGCCAGCGCAAGCCCGCTCGTCAACGTGCAACAGGGAAGGCCGAGACAGCCATGGACTCTCTTCGCAGAGCCCGTGCTGAAAAGGCGAAGCGGAAAGAAGACAACATCCGTGGGCGTGATTATTCTCCGGGGCGGCAAGGCTCAGATGGCGCAGAGAGCGAGGATGATTTTGGAAGAGCAAGGTCTCGGACACCGGAGAAGGAAGAAGAGAAAGAAGCGCCGCTGCCGGACTTAAAAGACTTTGAGCGCATTCGACTGGGCCGCAACGAGTTTGCCCAGGTCTGCTTCACCCCGGGATTTGAGTCGGCGATTACTGGTTGTTATATCCGCATTGCGTTGGGACCTCATCCCGAGACCGGCGTTGAGCAATACCGGATGGCGGTCATCAAAGGTATGACATGGCGTAGGACATTGTCTTGGTTGGTGTGGGCTGTGAGTGACTGACAAGATCTCGATAGGTTTCTCAACTAGTCGGCCGTACGCGCTGACTGGGCCACAGGGAGCCTTTGTCACAGACCAGTATGTCAAAGCATCACATGGCAAGGCCGTCAAGGAGTTTCCATTCATCGCTGCATCAAGTAGCAAATTCACCGATGTATGTCCTCCCCCCATTTCTACCTGAATGAATTTCTGGAAGACAAGATGGAAAGTGTTGGGCATGAAAGAACCCATGGTCACTAACGCTATCCCCAGAATGAGCTCAATCGATACCAAGTCATATGCAAGAATGAAAACGTCAAGATCCCTACCAAAGCATTTCTTATGGAAAAGATCAATGATATCAACAATCTTATCAACCACACATGGACCAACGAAGAGATCAAAGCACGACTGGCAAGACGAAACGCCCTGAAGCGAAGGTTTGATCCGGCGGAGCGAGAACGCATCGGCAAGCTTCTGGACGAGGCCGTAGCTCGAGGCGACGAGACCAAGGCCCAGGCGCTGCAGGAGGAACTGGAAAAGCTCGGCACCCAACGGCTAGCGTTCCGGACAACGCTGGGTCCATCCAAAGAGCTGGCCTCATCAAGAGGAACGACGGAGCAAGATCGACTGGCAGAACGCAACCGCGAAAACAGGCGAATGAACGCCGAACTGGTACGCAAGGCCCAACTTAAGGAAAAAGCAAAGTCACGAGAGATCGAAATGGCCCTTAAGCGGGGCGAGGCAGTAGCCGACGACCCATCACGACGACTGCGAACCAAGGCCAAGTTTGTGCACGACGTCAACGATGCAGCAAAGAGACTGGCGGGTAACGGCAGCGAGGCCAGCACCCCGAGCAACACTACCCCCAAGGTGTTGGCAACGAAGCCGGAGATGCTAGCTCATCTGGCCAAACTACACGAGAAGAACTACACGGAGAGCAATGGAGTGCCGACGATTCATAAGCCCCTGATGGATGATGACGTGATTGGAGCGCTGGATCTAGACATTGACGTGGAGATTTAGTTACGGGCTGTGTGTGCAAAGAGACGACGATGGCTAAATGAGACAAGGGAACAGATGATTTTTGGGCAATAGGCGTGCGTTTACACAAAATGGGAAAGAGTGCTTATGCTTTTGGCGTCGATTTAAGGGAGCTGAGACAATACAGAGTACTATAGGCGAGATTTGCTTTGAGGAAGAGCGCACGGGCGTCCCTGTACAGAAGCGAACGCAAAGATGTATAAGAACGACCACCTCTGCTCGTTTGTTGAAGAATAAACGATGTGAAAGGTGAGTGCAGTGTGTGGTCACTAGGGTGGCGCATGAGAGGCATAAATTGGATGAGCAATATGTCTGAACTCTTTCTGTCCTGCCATGACCAGTCGGCTGTTGCTGCAAACAATTGACTTTCACAGCTGCATGATGGGGTCCGTATTTTATGCAGGTAACTATGTAACTATCAGCCACTGCCCGGCGTTAAATTGTGAACTTGTGATTGTGAAAGCGCAAATCCAATTCGCGCCCTCTGATTGGCCCTCCCCGCTCAGCCCCCCGTCACAAGCTCCCGTTTGTTATTTTTTACTCAATGCAACCACCAGGATCTAGCATCGTCTTTCCCATAAATAGTCCACCTCCCGCCACCATCTAAAGACCCTGAAAGATCCTGAAAGATCCTGAAAGACCCTGAAAGACCTCCCAAGACTCCAGAAGCCTTCTCTGCATGCTCCGCCGCATCTTCTCCGCCATGGCTGAATCCGCCCCCAAACGTCTCAAGTCCGGCCCCACGATTGGCACTCATAATGGCCATTTCCACGCCGACGAAGCCCTCGCAGTGCACATGCTACGCATGCTGCCCGAGTACCGCCACAGCCCTCTCGTACGCACCCGCGACCCCAAAGTCCTCGAGACATGCCACACAGTCGTAGACGTCGGCAGCGAATACGACCCCGAGCGTCACCGCTACGACCACCACCAGCGCGGCTTCACCACCACCTTCCCCGGCCGCTCAACTAAGCTCTCCAGCGCCGGCCTCGTCTATATGCACTTTGGCCGCGCCATCATCGCCCAGACCCTCGGCAACGGAACCAAGCCCGAAGACACCCAAGTCGGCATCATCCACGACAAACTATACGAGAGCTTCGTGGAAGCTCTCGATGCCCACGACAACGGCATCTCCAAGTACGACACCACTCTCCTGCGGGCCGCCGGCGTAGAAAAGCGCTTCAAAAACGGGGGATTTGGTCTCGGGGCCATGGTCTCTCGCCTGAATCGCAACTGGAATGATCCCCAGCCTGAAGATCCTGTGGCGGCGCAAGATGCGGAGGATAGTAACTTCGAACAAGCTAGCCAACGTATTGGAGAGGAATTCGAGCGAGACCTGCAGTACTTTTCGCGGTCGTGGCTTCCTGCGCGGGAGATTGTTGAGAAGGCGTTTGAGAGGCGCATGGAATTTGATCCCCAGGGACGGATCGTCGTGTTTGAGGGGCAGTCTTTGCCGTGGAAGGAGCATCTCTATAGGATTGAGGACGGGAGCGCTTCCGTGCTGTATGTGTTGTATGCGGAGAGTAGTGCTCCGGGTGCCAAGTGGAGGATTCAGTGTGTGCCTGAGTCGGAGGATAGCTTTGCGAGTCGGAAGCCGTTGCCTGAGGCGTGGAGGGGGTTACGGGATGAGGAGCTGGATACTGTCTCGGGGGTCAAGGGCTGTGTGTTTGTACATGCGGCTGGGTTTATTGGTGGGAACAAGACGTTTGAGGGTGTCAAGGAGATGGCTGCCAAGGCTTTGTTGTGAGGTGTAGGGAAATCGGGGATATTGCGTGAGAGAATTGCTGTGCAGCCTCAGGAAGGGTGAGTGAGGTGTAGGCAAGTGCGTAATTTTTTTTACCTGAGCAGAGAATTGCTGGTGCAGGACGGACATGGGAGCAAAAGAATTTACAATCGTGACCCTAAATAAAACAAAAGAAGAAGGAAAAAAAAAAGAACACCCGACCACACAAAAAAAAAAGTACATCACTGACTAGCAACACATGTTCATGTAGTTCGGTGCGACAACGTCTCAACGCAACAGAAATCAAACTGAACCTGACTGAAATCCCCAAAGGCCTCAACTGATGCGCCAAATCACTCTGCCAAAGAACGATTGATAGCACAATTTCGTACCAGACCTTGTACATGAAGATGAGGGTTCCAACGCCCTTTGCCACAATCCCTTTGCCACATCCTACAACGTTTAGTTTCTCCCAAGCCCTAGACAAGAAAGACTTTGCTGAGACCTCAGAGATAAGAGTATATACCCTAATCGCTCTTTTTGAGTCGCCGAGAGTGCATCAGCCTAGGACCATTTTCCTAGATAACGTCCTGTATACAAGAAGCAGCCCCGTGGCATGTAGTGAGTGAAATCTTCGTTGAATAATCCCTCGCTCCGTCTTTGCCACGTTGTATATTGTGGGCCTGACAATTGGCACCTGTGCAGCGTGATACAGCACTGCTTTTCGAAGCTCGCGTGCGACATGAGATAAAAAGACTGATTCACGCGATGGCCAGACATGCCGGCATTGTTACATGACCAAAGGAAAAGTGTAGAGCCTCTTTCAGCTCATCAACGTATTCACCATATCGTTTTCTGCGCAGTAGATCTGGTGTACTTCGTTTTCGAGGCTGTTGAGCTATTGACGAATCGGAATGCCCTCTTTCGGTTGCAGCGGCGTGGCAGCAGCGACAGGTGCGTTCTCCTTATCTGCGGGAGGGTTTGCAACCTTGTCTGCATCGGAGCCCTCATCTGTGGCGCTTGTCTCACGATGGAGAAAGCTGCTCTCTTTGACAGGGCTCCCTGCCTGGATGCCTACAACGGATCCGCGATGTCCCTGATTGGTAAGGCTCCCTCCGTTGGGAGCAGGTGACGAGAGATGGGGAATATTCTCAGGAAGAGGATGCTCTGAGCCTACTGAACCGGCATCGACCCCATCGCCTTTCCCAGCCTTTGACATGGCATAGTCACCGGAGTCGAAATATTTGCGGTCTTTGAGATGTTTGGCGAATTGATCAGATCGGGATGGAAGCTTGCCGTAGAGACGGAACAGGCGCTGCTCCTCCGGAGAGAGCGACTAGAATGCGCGAGGAGTCGGTCAGTCTATTGCAACATAACTCTTGATGTACCTTCAAACGATCCATCGTTGGATGATGCGTCACGGCAACCTCCCTGCCATTGGACACTCCATCACAGCCAGCGAAACTAGAGCGAAGATGACTGCGATGGTCACCCGTAGACAGAAGGACGTTGCGAGAATGAAGAAGCGTAGAGGTAATGCTTACCGACACGTCCACCTTGTTCTTCTGATGAGGGTTCATCGTTCAGGCGGTTAGTTCCGGGAGCCTCGTGAATTGCCAACTTCTTGTATCAGGCGATACCAGAAACAGGAGGCCGAAAGCAGCCGTCGAGCTCGTGGAGGGTTGACGACAGCCACCACAGCTGTGGGGGCGGCGACGATGGGCTGTAGAGACTACTCGAACTGTCGAAGCGAGGAGGTTGAAGTGCGCAAGCAGTCGTGAAGCTGGGCGAGATGACGGCACATGAAAAGGCCCGATGCTGTGAGTGACTCGGTGGGGAGAGGTGATGGTGGATCGTGTGGGCCCATCGTTGGGTTGGAGTACCTCCAGGTTGGTACAGGAGCATGCATGACAGCATGTACTGTAGTGGGGAGCACAGGCATCAAATCATGTGGATAACAGGGCAGCCAAATGCGTGAACATGCCGATTGTCACGGGCTGCACGCTTGACAGCCGACGCACTGCGCTGGTGGAGGTGTACATGCATCACGACCATGCGTCGAAATCACATACTTCCCCTTACTCCCTATGACCAGCTGCTTATCCGTAATTTCGAAGCATTTGTTCCAGGTCTGAGCTCCGTACTGGGAATGACGTCAACGGGCCACTGGCAGCAAGAAGCCAGTTGGGTTGGTGCTACTGCTGCCTTAGTGCCTGAAGAATTGTGATACACATGTACTCCGTACATACGGAGTAGCTACATGTTGTGATGCAAAGACGGCATCACATGATGCGCCCTTGTCAAGGTGGGGAATGTACCTGTACCTAGGTGCCAGGTAGGTTACCTGCTCGAACATGCTGTGTTTGGTTGGCTTCAAAGTCCAGACAATTCACCATCAACCACAAAGCGGCTGAATTGTTTCCATATCTGCCCTTGGATCAGCCTCCAAATTTTTGATAAACATGTCAAGCTCTTGGCTCCAATCTACATTCCTAACTAGTCCCTTGTGTCCCCCCACCAGCCCTTCGTAGTCAGAAGCCGCGCGTTTGGCCGAGTGCGGTCAGTGAGCAGCACCTTGTCGGATTTCTAAGCATCCGCCGAATCAGTCACTGATTGTGGAGCTCCACGCCGTCTCGCGGGATATCATGATTTTTCCTCTTGCGCCTCGGCAATATTATTTCGAGACGCCAGCGCTGTAGACTTTGGGACTGCAAGACTGGGCGTAATACTTGCGACAGCGTGCATCCCGAGTTTGGCGTTGCGTCTGGCGTTGCGCCGAGATTCAGCAACTTATGCAGAACGCCGCTCCGAGTCACCGGTTGTCGCGCCCATACTTCGTTCGTCACCAAGTCCGGCAGGCCCTAAGTTTGCATTTGTGTCGACAGAACCAGCTGCTCGGGTGCCCTGATAAGCATCTTACTCAACATGGGTCTTTTGTACGTCTCCCAGTTGGACTGTGAAATTTGAAAGGGGCCTGTTGGCACATCTCTAACTCACAGACGGCAGAGCGTTGGGAACTGCGCTGGAATGGCCTGAGGCGAAGAAGCGGGCCAACCAAGTAAGAGAATGGGGCATCAAGGTAAGTTGTTTGAGGCCCGTTTCATGTGGTTGCGTACTTACTAACCATTGCCTGACAGCAATTATTGGAGATCTGGAACTTGGCCAAGGGAAAAGAAAGAGATGTCATGTTGTGGGGAGATGAGGTTTCACTTCCCCCTCCGTTCACCAGGCCTCCACACCTCACTGTTGGGCAGGGCTAACCTTTTATTCAGGTCGAATACTTGGTTGTGGTGTACACAAAAGAGAATGAAAGGGTCTTGCTTTCTTTGAGGCAGGCCCAGATTCTAGAGGCCCTTGCGGCCGATCAAGAACTTGCCAAAGAAGGTTGCGTCCCCGCCTTGCAAGACGGGCCAATCGTCAAGTCCGGGTTAGTGTGAAACAAGTCTCGCCTATGATCGTATGCTGCTCGCACTGGCTACCCTCTGCTTACCATGGAGTATACCAAACATCGTTGTCACCATATAGGCCCACTTCGCTCCCGGTATTTCACCCCGAGTTTGGGCGGTTTATGCTTGAAGCGACCCCCGGCAAGCCATGGGGCATCGGATTCAAGGAACTGCTCAGCGTTGAGCCAGACATGAAACTTCGCCGCAGGATTGCCAAAGATCACATGCTGGATAAAGAGTATCCCATCACTCTCACAACTTTTCCACAGATAGGCGTCCCGGGACAGTTCACGGACCCCTACTACCCACCCTCTGGACCCAGGCTTCGATCACAATTTGTGCCTGACGAGATAGCAAACCCTCATATTCGATTTCCTACATTGGCTGCCAACATCCGATCACGTCGTGGTCGGAAGGTGCAGGTAAATGTTCCTGTTTTTCATGACAAGAACACAGCAAAGCCTTGGACTGATTCTACTATAAACTTTGACCTTCACAACTGGCCCGAGGATGATGATGAACGCAACGGGGCGGCCCCCAATGACTTCATCCACATGGATGCCATGGCGTTTGGTATGGGTAGCTGCTGTCTGCAAATTACGTTCCAAGCAAAGAACATTACCGAGGGACGGCAAATGTACGACCAACTTAGCCCTCTGGGACCCATCATGCTGGCCTTGACCGCGGCGACACCTATCTACAAGGGCTTTCTTGCCAATACGGACGTGCGGTGGAATCAAATCAGCCGAGCAGTAGATTGCAGAACGCCCGAAGAAATGGGCGAACAGGTATGTACAATCGACTTTTAAAAGTGAAATTCCAAAGCGCTGCTGCTATATCGCGCTGCTGCGGTGACTACGGCACTAGCCGATTGATGGATTCATACTATTCCCACGTACTGATCATCATGGGGGGGGGGGGGGGATACCCGCTCAAGAACGACCGGTGGAGGATACCCAAGTCGAGATACGCCTCCAACTCGACCTACATCTCCACAGACCCCCGACTCCGCGAGGAGTACATGGACCCCGACCTAGTCATTGACCCCGAGATCAAGGCCAAGCTCCTCGAGGGTGGCATGGACGACCGCCTCGCCACCCACTTTGCCCACTTATTCATCCGCGACCCCATCGTCATCTTCGAAGAAGACCTACAGGAACTCGACCTCACCAAAACGGACCATTTTGAAAACATCCAATCCACCAACTGGCAACACATGCGCTTCAAGCCACCGCCCGCCGAAAACAATATCGGCTGGCGCGTCGAATTCCGCCCCATGGAAATCCAAATCACCGATTTCGAAAACGCAGCCTTCTCCATCTTCATGGTCCTCGTCACCCGCGCCATGCTCTCCTTTGACCTCAACTTCTACATCCCCATCAAGAAAGTCGACGAGAACATGGAACGCGCCCACGCCCTAGACGCGGTCCTCCACCAAAGCTTCTTCTTCCGCAAGAACCCCTTCCCGCTTCGCCCCTCCCGCGCGAATACCGTCTTCGGAGACGACAGCCGGCCTAGCTCTGCCATGCCTAGTCGGTGTGGCTCCCCAGGCCTGCCCGTCGAGGAAGAGTACCGAGAAATGTCCATCAATGACATTATTAACGGGTCTCCTGATGAAGAGTTTCCGGGCTTGATTCCCATTGTGGAGAGCTATCTCGACAGTGTCAACGTGGATGTCGATACCCGCTGCCAGATCGCTACGTATCTTTCTCTGATTAGCAAGCGCGCTAGCGGCGAACTTGATACGGCGGCTCGTTGGATACGTAACTTTGTGGATGTGCATCCGAGCTACAAGCACGATAGTGTGGTAGGTGACGATATCACGCATGATCTCATTGGGGCCGTCATTGCCATTGGCGAGCGGGAGAGCGCGGACAAAAACTTTGCTGGGCTTGACATTCATGGACTGTCTCGGTTTTTGGGCGATTTTCGAGGAGGGTGCGGCCAGGAATCCTCGACTTCGCGGAATGGCGAGGACAGAAATGCCGTGTAAGAGGAGTTTGAGCTAGGGACGGCCCAGACGCGGACGGGACGCGGTTGCGTTGCAAAAGCGGGATGAGTATCCGTCAAAGTGCATAGGCGAAGGGGCATTACATCCCAAGTTGGTTGGTTAGGATGCATACAGGCTTGTGAAAGATGCATCCTGTTCATCGCAGAGACGCAGCGAGCAGGCCGGAGACTTTCATGGTTAAGCTGATGAATCATTTAATATTGCAATATAGTTGCTGGATAGTAGACAAACTACATTCTTAAAGAGCTTCAAGACCACTTCCGTCAATCTCCATTTTTACTCGGAACAACGAGAATTCAGCGTGCCCTTGCGCTGCTCCGTCTTTCCGGATCTTGGCCTTGTCGGTCAGCGCATGAATATCATCCTGCTGGACGTCGAATATTAGGCTGGAAAGGGTGCGGCTGGTTGTTGTTGAAGAGTCACGCGTGGAGGACTGGAGGTCACTGAAGATTGCATCCAGTTGGGCCAGGATCTTTCCGGTGCTGGCAAAGGAATGTTCTTCTGACATGTACCTAGACTTGATCATCTCGCGAGGTTGACGGCTCACTCGATTGGAAGTGCTGGATATGCAGGTCCATCGTCTCGGGAGCAATTCTGTGGCTTGACTTACCGGACTTACCGGACTTACCAGACTTACCAGACTTACCAGACTTACCAGACTTACCAGACTTACCAGACTTACCAGACTTACCAGACTTACCAGACTTACCAGACTTACCAGACTTACCAGACTT